>JAYKKM010000196.1:812500-1032500 GCA_035772405.1 Chrysogorgia sp. JL179-B06 | reverse complement strand
TTGTCTAATAAACTGCCCCGAGTATAGTGATGGCTGAGAGCGGAATACACAGTAAATTCCGCGTATTTCACTGTTCTATATATACCAGCAGTAGCGTAGTTGGCCATAGGAACTGGTCATGCTATGCAAATTTTGAAACGATTTACATATTCAGATCTTTAGAAATATATTGTTTTCAAAATATGCAGATGTTATAAATTATCATAGCATGTGACCAGTTGCTACGGCCAGCTTCGCCAGTACTGTATACCAGTTTTATAGGTTTGGAAGAGGTTATAAAATCTGCTTCACAATTATGACTGGTGCAAACTCTCCGTTAATAATTGACGACATTGAAAAACTAAACTTTGACATTTTTAAATTATTTAATTTTGACAACTTAGATACTGAATTATTGAATGCGGTCGACAGTGGCGTAGCCAAGCCCGGGCCGCAATTGCTCGGCTCTGCCCGGGTAACTATAATCAGATTTACTAAAGTTAGTTAACATATACTAAAGAAATCACCGAACTATGGACAGTATTCGTGACGCCTTTTTACCACCGGCTGTGGAAAAGCAGAACAAGCATTCACTCTAGTTCGGCACTGAAAATCATGCTTCAGGGGTTATTCAGAATGCCAGGGCAATCTCTGTGAATACAACGCATTAGCGCTCCATTGAGATGACGTCAGTACCGATGTTTGTCCGCTTTTACCCATAATTATTGCGGCCATAACAAAAGAAATAGCTCATTTGCAATCATTTGTGAGTCAAATTTGGTTTGTTTGTCCGCTTTTTGAGCTATTAATAGCAGCCAGACTCTACGCTATTGCGAAAGACCTCTCAGCTAGTGGTCTCTCACTCGTGCAGTTATAGAAGAGTTTGCCGTACTTGCGTTAATTTGAGAAAATCCAGAAATTTTTCGTATGGTAGGTGTCACAGGAGCGATTTAAGAGGGATTTGTTTGCGGTGCATCGACTACTTAACACTCGTTGGCTGTCGCTGTTATCATGTTACTAATATTAGTAAAACAATACGAAAGACTGAAAGAGACGGATGACAATAGCTAGTTGGCAAAGCAGCAAAGCTATATCGCATATATATTTATTATATTTTTGTTAAAAAGTCTATATTTGTTGTAAATAAAATCTCGGGCAACCTCGTACCCAGGGTCTCATCTCCGCTCGGCGAGAGGAGATGAGACCCTGGGTGCGAGGTTGAATCTCAGGGTGCATGCCCACCTGGTCCCCGGGCAATATTGGTCAACACTGGCTACGCCACTGTTTTTTAGACTGAAACAAACGAGATCTTTGACGAGTACTATAAGACAAACGAGAATTCCTCTAATAAACGCCCCTAGCGTTTATTAAATTTTGAAACAATTTGATGCGGCGTTTATTAGAGGGGGCGTTTATTAGAGGGAGGCGTTTATTAGAGGGAGTAATAAACAATAATAGGTCCGGATAATTGTATTTTGAGTTAACATATGAACTCAAGAAGGAAGAAACTAAAAAGATTCCTTGTTTGGTTCCATCGTTACCACATAAAAATGAATAAATCTGTCAATTTTAGCATCCTTTTTCTTGCACTATCTGTATTTTATTCTAATAAACGCCGCTCTGATGTGTGCGGCGTTTATTAGAGGGAGGCGTTTATTAGAGGGAGGCGTTTATTAGAGGGAGGCGTTTATTGGCATTCTTGTATGAAAAGTGGAGGCGTTTATTAGAGGGAGGCGTTTATTAGAGGGAGGCGTTTATTAGAGGGAGGCGTTTATTAGAGGGAGGCGTTTATTAGAGGGAGGCGTTTATTAGAGGGAGCTAGGCGTTTATTAGAGGGAGGCGTTTATTAGAGGGAGGCGTTTATTAGAGGGAGGCGTTTATTGGCGTTCTTGTATGAAAAGGGGAGGCGTTTATTAGAGAGAGGCGTTTATTTGAGGCTAGGTGTTTATTAGAGGGAAATACGGTAATAACAACAAACTGTCGAGTTGTCGACTTGACGTTGAGTTCCCAACTTCCCAGCAAGAGTCATATAAAATAAATATCTTATTCGATATAATACGAGCTGGCATTTTACTCGTTTCTCGCAATTTTTGCTCATCCTTTCAGGGCTCGAAAAAATACATTCAAAACTCGTAAAATACCTGCTTGCATGTATTATTTGCCAAAACATCGAGTAAGACATATGTGATAAACTGACAAGTTTTAATTATCTACTTTGCCAATTGATAGTACAGTCTTTCACTCTTTCTTTCTCATATATTCCCTGTGTATGTCAATCAAAAGAATTGCCATGAATTGTTTGGTCTGATTTAACGTCGGTACTTCGAAGTTTCCGTACAAGATGGCCGCTGACGTTATATATTAACCGCAGCCTCGTACCCAGGTGTAAAATGGTAGTCCAACTCCTTATAAGGATCAAGTAAAAAGTCGTTTTGGGTGATCCGTTATGAAGGGTGTACACGTTTGCGTAATATAATATTCCAAATCTGTTTTCAGAATTGAAAACGGTTAAATATTGATCGAGATAACGTTCAAAATAATATACGACGAAGCGGCCGGGCCGGCTGCCGATTGCTGACTAATTTCTAAGTACATAAACCGTCGTTTTTACGAAGGGTATGCACGTTTGCGTAATCGTGTGTTATGTATTTAGACTCGGTAATTCCAAATCTGTTTTCAGAATTGAAATCGAGTAAATATTGGCCTATAAATACACGGCGTGCGCGGTCTGGGCCCTGGGGACCATGACTCTAGGTGTGTGTGTGTGTGTGCGCGTGTGTATGTGTGTGTGTGTGTGTGTGTGTGTGTGGGGGGGGGTGCTATAAAAGGCGGGCGAGGGGTTATTGCGGAATGTATTTCTAGTAGGAGAGAGCTTAAGCAACATCGTCTTTGTATCCCAGAGTAAACTTGACATCGTCTTAATTTGTTCTACACAAACGACACTGAAGGTGTTTTCACGTTCCCCAGCTTGAATTTTATTTCTGAATCAAGCAAGTAGTCCCATGAAGTATAAGTATTTTTTTTAGTTCATACAAGCTTCAAAACGTTTTTGAGTCAACGTTTAACTTTACTGACTTGCCATACTGATGTTGACGTTCAAACAGTTGACCAACGTTGTCTTCAGAACGTGAAAACTCCCTCAGTGACGTCTGTGTAGTCAAAGCGAGGAACAAAGACGATGTCAAGTTTACTTTTGGACTTTAAATTATTCACATTTTCTTTGCTTTGCATGAAAAATTCTATTGAAACATAATACGGCGTCCGCGATTCTAGGATCATCTTTAGCAAACTATAGGACGCGGCGACGGGAGTTTTACCACCAAAACGGTTTAGTACTACAAATACGAGTGTCTGTTTTGAACTATCAGCCCGTCCTGAAAAAATGCTCAGACTGCCATTGTAAACAGAACGAAAGACGGTGTACAGATTATTACCGTTGGGCAGTTGAGACTACAAACAATATCTTTGTTTTGTAGGAAGATTTTTTCGTTTGAAGGTCACCGTCCTCGATCCAATTAGGGACCTTACGATTTACGACACGCTCGGCTTATCTAAGACGCGGTTACTAGCTAAACTGATTGCTAAACAAACTAAATTTTAGCATTTAAAGGACACCTATATCGTTAATTGCCAACCATATTTTAGACTTCTAAAACGGCGCTTCAATACGTCTTTGTAGATTGTGGTGACCAAGTTAAAGTCGATCTAATCAATCAACACTTCTATCCATTCCGTTGACTACGTCGTCCTGAAGACGTCATGAGATGCTCTCTCGGATGACGTCTTATACAAAACAAGGAGGAAGTTGAGTTACTAGGTTGGAACGATACATCATTCATTCTCTTTGAAGAATTATTTCGTTTAAAAAATGTCCGTCGTAGACAGTGCGTCGTTAAGTCTTAACTCCCTAATAACAACTCAACAAAGGCGTCTCATGTACAATAGAATTAACTGAAGATAATGAATAAATTTTGGACGCGGATCCTGCCGTACGTGATCCTAATTCTTGACCCCTGCAGTGCAGCCTGTACAGGGTGTATAAAAAAAAGCGCAACCTCGGAATTTCCCAAGAAATCCACTGTGTTCTTAAACAAAAAAGATTTTCGCCCCTGGGAATTTAAAATAGCTTGTAATCGTATTCGAGGGGCATAACTGTCTAATTACTACAAACTCGAGCACGTAAAGCAGAATTGAATCGAAATTTATGCATTTATTTAATGGTAAGTTGTTTATTTATTAGCAATTCGACAGTTATGCCCTTGGAATACGATTAGAAGCTATTTTAAATTCCCAGAGGCCTAAAATCTTTTGTGCTAATAAAAACAAAGTGGATTTCTTGGGAAATTCCGAGGTTGCGCTTTTTTTTATACACCCTGTATAGTGTATACAACGCCATTGATGAACAAGCTAGCCTTTATTTGGCATTCCGGAAATTGTTGTCTCAGATAATATGGGCCACAATTTTCTGCAGCTGAATTTTCGAAATTTGCCGAAGATTGGGATTTACTCACATGACGAGCAGCCCTCGCTACCCTCAGAGCAATGGAGAAGTAGAGCGAGCAGTCAAAACCGCCAAAGCCTTGATAACCAAGTCAGAAGATCCATACTTGGCACTTCTTTCCTGCGCTCGACCCTTCCATTGTCACCGAAAAAACTGGTCCCAAAATTACCAGATATGGAACAGTTGCGGAAGACTGAACTAGCTTACAAATGTCAACAGGTTGAAGATTACAACAAACGTCATCGAGCATCAGCTAGTTCTTCCTGAATTGCACCCAGGAGACCAGACATGAATTCTCCTGCAGTGGTTGTTCAAAAGTGCAAGGAACCTAGATCATATGTTGTTAAGACAGAATAGTCCTTTCCGAGAAGGACTGACAGGCGACACTTGGTTCCAAGCCCTGCAAAAGAAGTGTTCAGAAACTCCCCACGAAAACTCCACAAAAAGAAAACTTTACTAATGAAAACAAGTCACCACTGAGTCCACAAAGAGGAAACTTGACTACCAGTGAAAGCAACGTCCGAGACAACATGCAATCCCACCGATGTACGTTGTAAAGACTCGTTTGGGTAGAAGAGTTATCCCACCAACTAGACTTCATTTGTGAACTTGAACTTATATAACGTTTAATAGACCTTTTCATAATAATTTAATTTTATATGTAGTTAAATAATTATATTTCTTTACATTAGTTTTATGTTAGTCTCGAAAGGGAGATGTATGGATATCACATGACTTATTTATATTTAGTTATTTATATATGAAAATTTTATCACGTGACTAATTGTATTTAAGTTAGGAATTAAGGTGCGGCGGCACTTGTTAGTTTAATCTTAGGTAAATAGGGCAACCCTAGATAAATAGGGCAACCTTATCCTGCGTGATCGAATCAAAATAAATCATACTCAATTAGGTATGAATAAAAACCTTACACAGATGGCGAAAAAACCTTATCAAGAAAAACCCTAACGGACAACGGTCGAAGAAAACTTTACTGAACTCGAATTTATCAAACCGTTATTTTACTAGACATGGGACGCTATGCCGTACATTCAATATTAGTCGTACGGTATAGACATCAAATTTTCAGAATTTTTTCTCGACTGTTTATCCGAACTTTGGCATTTGAAATATATTTATAATTTTTTGATGTTTACAAGTTGGATATATCTATTGGCTTTACATTAAACCTAATTTTATATTCAGTTCTAGTGTTTACTTCTCTTGCTATTCTGCCCCGAACAAGTGCCCTTTCTTACTCAGTTGGGGGTCGTTTCTAGGTTACCATGGTAACAACATGCATGAAATATGTGATATATATATATATATATATATATATATATATATATATATATATATATATATATATATATATATATATATATATATATATATATATATATATATATATTATATATAGCTACGAGTAGGATATGAGCTATCTCGCAATTTGATTGTTATCACCACATATCCCAACAGCAGAGAAAAAAGAAGATGGTGGTATGTTTTTTTAGGCCAAAATAAGCTGAAATCGATGGGATACAACCCCGAAAATCAAACCCCGAACTCTATACCATTCGCTCTCGTCGCATATGAACTAAATAGCCAATTGTTAAATTTCTTCCTCGGTAAAATTTCATGATTAAAAAACTCCATTCAATTGATTGTTGTCAAGGAAAAGAACTCCATTCAATTGATTGTTGTCAATATTCCTATTGTTCAATATCAAGTAATAAAGCTGACAGAGTATAGAGTGATTCATGATTGCAGATTAAGTTTTATTTGAATATGGAGTTAAAAAAACTCATGCCATATGAAGCTGTCAATTTATTTCTGAAAGAATTCAAGGAAGTAGCACTTTATCAATAGTATAATATCTCCACAAATTAGCTCCGTAGTATATAATGATAATGACAGATTCACATCACGATTTATTGATTTCTTAGGCTTAGCTGAGTCTATATATTTGTCAATATAATCTATATGCGTGAATATTTCTGTCAGATATTTTGGTGTTATTGGTTATTTAAACTCGGTTTGTAAACGTAACATCCTTTGTTTATTATTCGTTTTGTGGGAAGATCTACTCATCCAAGATGAAAAATACTTACGCAACCCCCCTATACATCCCATACAGGACATTACTATAACGTATAGTTGTCAATATTACAAATGATATTGTTGGATGGCTTTTCATATGACTCTAATAGATCTCGCATGTAACGCCCTCAAGAGGGCTGACCGGGTTACGAAATGCCATGCAAATGCGAGGTGAAAGCCGGTCTGAGTTATGTCACGAAAATATTTCCTTGACCTAAAAAGATCATTTGAATTAACTTTGAGCTAGCCCGGCTTGGTATCCACTAAAATAAGGAATGATATATAAAATAAGGAAAAATATATAAACAGCCTGACATGCAAGCTGTGATGCAGAACAGCAAACATTCGCTCTCTGACGTCGAAATGTGACTTCCACTCTTCCTACACTATGTGCCTACGCAGCAGAACATGTTTACATTATCACGTAGTTAGCTAGTTCGTACGTGATTCGAATTACTGTCTCATTTACTTTGTTTTTGGTTACGACTGTCACCGTGACTGACGTAAAGAGAAGGAAAAGTTCGAATTAAATTCCCAGCCGAAGGCTATGCTATGAAGTTGCATATTTCGCAACAGATCACGGTTGGGTCTCGAAAGTATATGATAACTAAGTATATGACACTCGTAATTAATACTATAACTTTCCTTCTCGTTCCGTACCGAGTGTAAATGCCAAATATTAAATAACTTTAATATACCATATACTATGAAGCTACTATTGCAAGGAATAGCTGAACACTATATTGTTTACGTTGTCAAGCGGTCAACTATAATTAACACCGCGTCATTAACCCTGCTGGAAGGCGTCAATGCTGATTAGTACTTATAACATTTCAACAGTCAAAACTCAATGGTCCAAACGGACATATTACAAGAAACGCTCTTTTTTATATGTTAAAGTTAGTTTGTATTCTTTACATGAAATTAAATATATAGGTTACATATAACTATTCGCGTCTCACACGAAATTCAGGCGGACAAAAACAATCTGATCACATATATGAATATGATTAAAGATAAACAGTTAAAAATACAATTATTTATGAAAAGATTAAACCGACACAAGCACGCAGATTTCACAGTTTGTGTGGATATCTTTGCGGAACTAATTAACTTGTACGATGGCCGGTGAGCGGGTATATAGTTCATGAGCTGTCTTTGCTATTACGTATTTATTCTTTCATATGATGAGAAATGAGCTGTAATTATATTAGTCTGGAGCATTATATAGACGTTGTTATTCATACGGGAGTAAAAAGAGTTGCTACACTACAAAGAGCATTTTTATGACGGTATCTCGCGACGTCGAACCGGCCATCGAGATTTTCTGCGTGTATCCATACCCCAATCTGACCTTGCTGCTCGAGTCACATAATTAGAGTCGCATCATGGCGGCTGGTCACGAAAACGTGCACACTGCACAGCGGAATAAAACGTTCCGTCTAATAATGTCTAGTCTAAACTTAAACACAAAATCAAAACATCTGCAGTAAATGGATTTCGAATTTGTATTTGATTAATCGTTTGTTTTGATTGACTGCCATTAATTTTCGTAAGTGCGTCAACAAAAAATGAGAACCGTTTAGTTTGTTCGAGTCCATGACCGTCGCTGTAGTGTAATACTAATAATTGTTTAGCTATGAAATAGTTTGGTTTTGCGGTAAATTGTTCATATTTCCGCAACTGTGCTAGCTTGAGACGTAAATACATTTTGTTTTGTCGTTCCATTATTCCAGCAGTCACATAACAATACCAAATTCCCAGCGACGAAATTCCGATGGCTGATAGGGGTATCTAGTACGTGCGTTCTATTTGCGCCTCCTTATAAGGAATATTTACGAGCAAATAGAGTGAATTAACGCGGCAATCTATTTGCTCGTCATGCCTTGTATTTAGTCATTAATAATTCATGAGCCGAAAACAAAGGAAATCAGTACCGAGACGGACAACTGGATACCTGGTCTTAATAATTAGCATAGGACTTTGACAATTTCCACCTCAAATTTCTCTTAAAATACTGATTCGTTGGAGATGTAATATCAAACACTCGAAAGAGTGTTCCACGAATTCGGTTAAAAAACTCGGCTATCGCCTCGTTTTTCAACCTACTTCTCGGGTACTGGATTATATCGTTTAATCTATTATTTGCTCGTAGGCCACTTCTTTATATGGAATACGTAGAAGTACTATGGCTTAGAACTATCAGCCCAGTTCCCAATTCACCCTTCAAGACCCTCATAGTCCCTCAGCACGCAAGTTACGTAATTCGCTTATTGTAACCTCAAATTAATATTTTTAACATCATGCAAAGATGTGTTTATATATACACCGTTGTAGTGAATGTGGTAGAGCTTGGAGTAAATAAGTACTATAGTCATGTATTTTTTGTAATGTCGTATACATTGTAATACAAGTCATATTAGTCAGGTGGCTTAGCAACAATTTTCAGGATTAACGTTACCGGCCGGACAAAAGTACCAAATTTGGCATGGAGTTTCTTCTCGACCATCTATTGATTTTATCCGTGGAACCCACTTGATCGGTTCCGATTTTCCAAGATGGCGGCCAAAATCCAAGATGGCCGCCAGAAAAAAGGAAATGTCATATATCTGGCTGTAAAAATCAGAAATGAACAAATGAGGTGTCAATGCAGGGGTTTCCGGGGTCACTGAAACAGATGCTGGTCATGGCATGTTGCTCAGGCCACACATTTCCAAGATGGCGGCCAAATTTCAAAATGGCCGCCGAAATCCAAGATGGCCGCCAGAAAAAAAGGAAATTTCGTATATGTGGCTGTGAAAATCGGAAATGAACAAATGAGGTGTCAATTCAGGGGTTTCTGGGGTCACTGAAATAGATGCTGGTCAAGGCATTTTGCTCAGGCCACACATTTCCAAGATGGCGGCCAATACTACAATACGATATTATGACAGAAATTTGGATATAGGGTAAACTGAGGGAATATGGAGAATATGGACCCCTCAGGTGAAATGGATCCCTATGCGGTAAACATAGTCTTCAACATATAAACGATGTGGAACTGTGCAAGACGAGTTCACTTACATGGTCTGCTTATCACGCCACTCGACAACAGCCAACATCAGAGCTATCAGCAATATGTGCACTGCTCCCTCTCTTCTATGAAAAATCAAACACACCAGCAATGATTAAACATGGCATGGATGTACATCGGCAGGCAACAGAGTATCTCAACCCAGGACAAATCCCAGTGATTACGTTTGACCAGCCTCTGTTCACGCTCGCCAAGTACGTACAATGGAAATGGCCAGATCTCTATGGCGAGAAAAGTCTATGTAGCTATGATGGGCGGACTGCACATTGAGAAGGCGCTATGGAACACTGTTGGCAATTTATTAGATGGGTCAGGTTTGGACAACAGCTCTCACTGAATCTGAAGTTGCTTCATCTGGAACAGCTGATTCATTCCTGAAAGTATCACACATTACCAGGACTCGGCATGCCCACCAGAATGAAGCATTCAACAAGAGATCTAATGTTTGATGAGAGTTTGAGCAACTGGCTGGAACAAATGTGTAAGAAATCTCCCACGTTCAAGTTCTGGAACATGATCGCACACTATGAGATTCTGATTAGCCCATCGGGAGAGAAACTTCCCATTGTATGTTACTGTATTAGAGGCACTCGTACCATTGTTCTTTGCGTTAGACCACGTGAACTATTCTCGGTCGCTGCCTGTACACATCAGAGACATGATGGCGCTCGGAATCACTGGACAATCGCAAAGTCGTTACACAGATACTCTGCGATCCCAATAGACCAAGCGCATGAGCAGGAGAATAAAGTGGTGAAAGCATCCGGTGGTGCAGTAGGACTCACTGAGAATCCAGTTGCCTTCAGACGCTGGATGACCGCTGGACCCGAGCTTGCCAGACTTCTGAGACAGTACGAGAATGCATATCTTCATGACGATGATCCGGAAAACCCCGCTAACTTCGAACACCATGAACAGGGACTTGCAGCACAGAAAACCTTCCAGCGACAGGTTGATAGCCTATCTAACACAACACGCAAGATGGGAAATCTCTCCCTGGATGACTTCCCAGAGTTGGTAACTCTTGATAGTCGTAACTGCGCGGATGAGGCGGTAGTGAATACAATCCGTACACTGGAAGACACGGGCACAAAGAAGTATCAAGAGTATGTGAAGACCGTGCTCGTGGATCGGAGTCACTCCATACATGATACGATCTCAAAGAATTCACTACCCCTGTTCTCAACAAAGCTCAAAGTAAGATCGAAGGATTGCAAGAAAGTAAAAGTGCTTGAGAACAATGTGGCACTCTTCGGCCAGTTATACATCTCCTTACAAAATAGAGATGGTGACATCAGTGAATTCTTTGCACACGAAGTTCAGTCGTATCCTCCATCCCTGTCTGAGTTTGGAAAGCTTAATCTGTCTGGTATCAAATGTCATCTGTTACAATGTATGTATCGAGGAACCAAACCAGACAGAGGCACCTGTATTATATGACTGCAAAGTTCTGGATGGTGCGGTGACAGTACATGCATTGCCTGTAATAAATGTCTCAACATTCCAGGAATATGCTGAAAACGTGTTTTTCCCTCATCTGGAACGTCAGCTTCGTTACACAAAGCGAGTGGATGTTGTGTGGGACGAATACCGGCCAGATAGCCTGAAGCAGGGAACCAGGGAGAAACGAGGCAAAGGTGTGCGTAGAAAAGTATCAGGTGACACCAAGCTGCCGGGCAATTGGAATGACTTCCTCCGTGATCCAATCAACAAGAAGGAACTCTTTGAATTCCTCTCATCAAAAGTTGCGGATTGCAGCATCCCTCCTGAGTGTTCGATATATATCACAGCTGGAGAGCATGTTACATGTGTTGGAACGCAGATAGAAATGTCCAGCTGCAATCAGGAAGAAGCAGACACTAGGATTGTGGTTCACGTGAAGCATGCTTTGGAGAATGGAGCAAAATCCATCCAGGTGCGAACTGTGGACACAGACGTCGTCGTTGTTCTTACCGGTGTGTTTCATGACCTCTCTCACATAAATGCTGATCTTGATCTCTGGGTAGCATTTGGAACTGGAAAGAACTACACTCATTACAGCATCAACGCCATTTGTGCCCATCTTAGTGAACGTAAATCACGTTCCCTGCCCGTTTTCCACTCCTTGTCAGGATGTGATACTATATCAGCGTTTAGAGGGAAAGGGAAGAAATCGTTCTGGTAAGCATGGAATGCTTATGAGGAAGTTACTGATGCCTTTGTTCATCTTGCCGCACATCCGTTTGAGCTTCTTGACTTACATTCTGAATCATTTCAAAGAATCGAGAGACTAGTTGTCGTAGTTTATGACAAAACAAGTAACGCCATGAATGTTAACAGTGCCCGGATGGAGCTGTTGAGCCAGAAACGCCAAGCTGTTGACAAGATACCACCTACTAAGAATGCACTACTCCAGCACACTAGGAGGGCAGTATACCAGGCTGGCATCTGGACAACATGCATGTTATCTCAACAAACGAATCCATGTCCAACCGACTATGCATGGGTGAAAGTTGGGAACTCATGGGAACCTGTCTGGTCTACCATTCCAGAGGCGTCTAAAGCGTGTAGAGAATTGGTGAAATGTGGCTGCAAAAGGGCCTGCAAATGCAGCAAGGCAAATCTGCCTTGCACATCTCTTTGTCGGTGTTCGTACATCTCTTTGTCGGTGTTATCACATGTTCATCCAAATAGGATACATCGACTGTGAACTGTCTGGTAGAGATACATTGTATTGAAACATTGTAGATATAATTACTGAATACTACCAGTATGTACTTAACATGTAGGCTGATATGTAGCTATAGAAGTCACAATAACCTAACCATTCAAAATCAGGCCAAGTAAGCCTTTTTCGGACATTATCTTTGTTTATTTCCGATTTTCACACCACATATACGAAATTTCCTTTTTTTGGTGGCCATTTTGAAATTTGGCCACCATCTTGGAAATTGGTGACCTGAGCAACATGCCATGACCAGAATCTGTTTCATTGACCGCGGAAACCCCTGAATTGACACCTCATTTGTTCATTTCTGATTTTTTACAGTCAGATATATGACATTTCCTTTTTTCTGGCAGCCATCTTGGATTTTCGCCGCCATCTTGGAAAATCGGAACCGATCAAGTGGGTTCCACGGATAAAATCAATAGATAGGTCGAAAAGAAACTCCATGCCAAATTTGGTACTTTTGTCCGGCCGGTAACGTTAAATTTGCTAAGCCACCTGACTATATATATTGAGCTGTATAACGACTCTTTGCATGATACATGGACGATCTTCAAGCTCATATCGAGCTCAGAAAAATGTCCCCCGGACAGAGATCGAACCCGTAACTTTCTGATTGCCGGTGAGAAGCTCTACCTATTGGTGCCATTGAGAATACCGAAGTTAATTACGTCATAGCTGATCACAAGTATCACGTACACATGATGTATTAGGCGCATGGGTAGAATCAAGACAATAAAGACAGTTACAATGATGTACTCATGCCGGATATGATTGATATATATGATATGAGCTTGATGATCGTCTGTGTATCGTCTGTGTATCGTTGTTTCAAATATATATTAAAGACGCGTGTTCTAAATATAGCACTTCTTGGGCTTATACAACTTTGGTTTTGAGTACTTATTACGTCCCGTATGTCTATAGTAAGACCTGTTACACAAGTTACGGAGCTGCCTCGAAATTATTCTAATAATTTATTTTCATCTACTCAGCTTGCCAGTACCGAGATACAGAGTTTTTTAAAAACTTTTTATCTTATAAGTTTTGTGGCTTAATTTGCTCTGATATTTACTTTTATTTTCTTATTTTTTTGTTATTTTTATTATGAAAGGTACTAGTGGGTGGGTTTTATAATCGAAAGGTTTTTTTTGTTGACAAACGAGAGGCTTTGAAGCGGTATTCTACGGTATAGGACTTGTTTGTTCTAAATATAGAATTTCTTTAGAATATAGGCCCGACTTGTTCTAAATATAGGACTTGCATGTATCAGTAAAATGTTTTCACTACCGCGGTTCCTGGCCTCCTTCGCAGGCAGCTCTGTGTCATCAACCCAATGATTAAGAATGAGAATTTAAATATTTCCTATTGCTCGTTATGTGAAGACACAGAGATGCCTGTGGAGGAGGGCTACGCTTCCCACGGCTCCCCCTCAGGCCCCTCTGGCTACGTCCCGACGGCGCGAGTTGGCTATGAATTCATATACGACGAGTGTGAATGGTATAGTTGTTTTATAATATAGACACGCACTCGTGGTGTTTTTCGTGTTGTTTTATCAAGCAAAATACCTGATTTCTAGCTTGCTCCTTCGTAGTTTAATAACAAAACATTCCGCCATAATTTGTTATAGGACTGTAGCTGTGCTTGTATAAGAACCAATTAGATTGCAGAATCGCCCCCATACGTAACGTTCCTAACTTCCTGTGATCCGATAATCTATTTTAATACCTCCAAATATTCATAATATTCTATTTATATTCAGTCAAATCAAAATAGGACCAAAGGGTTGCGTTTTGGTAAAAAAAATTTATCAGGATTAATCTACATATAGTTTACCAAGAAATATAGTGATCAAGTTACGCCTTTCGATTCTAAATAAATATGCGCATATTACTGCTTATGCGCATATTACTGCCAGATTAATAAAGCTTGCAGATTTGCAGATTGATATTATTGTAATGTTAGAATCCGAAGTTGAAACGGGGATTTCCGATACCCGAAACAAACAGTGGTGTTGATGGCTCGAGAACAAGAAGTACTCGTTCAACATTCTTAGGAGCAGGGGAGAGTTTTGAATGAAAACATCCAATCTTTGTCGTTACACTGACTTATTACGTTCTGGCGAAGACTACTTTCCTTCTAAACGTGCCTGCCATTTGCCGCGGCCGTCAGAACAGAAGAATGACTTAAATAATAGACAGTTGTTTTCATTCTGGTGTTGGTCCAATCTTTCAGGTTTTGCTCGCTCGTCGCTTTATACGTTGGCCTGTTGGTGATGGCACAGACAAGGAGATACCCCAATGTCTTGCCTTCCTTCATAACAAGCCGCAATGGGTAAGTAAGGCATAGTGAAAAAATATCGCTATCAGATTATAAGCTAATGCACAAGGGCTTTCCTGATATTTCCTTTCTCCCACCGTTGTATTTATTTACCTAAGACAGGTTCATAGATTGGTAATGTATGATTTAGTCGTTTTCAATCGCCATATAACATATTAAGTGGCTTTCTTGAACGCTTTAATATCCGTTTTTAAGTTGCTTCGTGTATGTGTGAGTTGTCCTTTGACGAAGGACATATTTTTCCCCTCCGTTTCAACGCCCCCGTCTTTGTTCGTGATTGCGACTCATAGTTCTTTTTATTTAATACAAAGAAATCTAGTGGAAACATCGCGTCCGTCTCGTATTCGTGTGTTCCTATCTCTTGCTCGTGGTCTATTAAATAAAACAACATGTTTCGAAAACGTGTTTAAAGTCTGGCGCTTCGGCGTATAAAGATTAAAATAAATAATTGGCAACCACGAATACGACCAAAGACGGATTAAATTTAGAAGTATTAAAGTCTTCGCGAATGGTATTTAATTTTCGTTGCGAATTAAATCGCAAAGTAGTGTTGAGGGTGGCTTTGAACATTCAATCATTTTTATGTAAACTTCGTCGAGATTTTCCTTCGAACGGCTCCGCAGGCCTTTGTCTGTGTACGGTTATCAGGGGATACATCCAGTACAGTATGGATTTGAACCTGTCGTGACAGCATAAACAGCAGGCGAGACTGTGGCATTGACCGGTTTCTCATCTCCGTATCTCGATTTCCGAGCCTTTCACTCTGTTAATTTGACGGTTATTATCTATGGTTAAGCCTACTGTACCCTGAATAGTCCTTAACGGGACGCTTGTTTTCTGCGATAGTTTGTGGTCACGGTGAAGTTATAGTTGTCAAAGTTGATAATCGACATTGCTTTAACTATACCCCTATGAACCTATTAAACCGTGGAACATAAAACCTTTTTGGGTCCATCATTTCATGTCTTATTCTTTTTCATCATGTCACGACAACAAGTGAATTCTTTACACTCAGTCATGGTCAAATGCCTGTTCCCAAATTTGCTAACCTTATTAATAGTCTAAGACCAATATTGCATTTACTGTGGTTTAAATCTGTCGATATTTTGGTTCGTGGTCGCGGAAAAGTTACCTCGATAATATTTATTGATGAGTTGTGATAGTTGACACACTTTTTCCTTCTATATTATTGACTTATGTGAGACTCGCTGTATATGTACGTTTATTACAATATTAGTGCTCTCAAAGGACATTTACATAATATGGAGACGTTGGTCTCTTCTTTTCAGCTGTTGTTTTTATATTGCTGTTTCCTGTGATTTCGGTCCAAAGTAAATAAAATGAGATAATTATTTTCGCCAATATATTAAATGTCAGAGATATGTTGGAATTGATCACTCAATATAATTAAACAACATAGTAACCAGGTTTACTTTAAAGTTTAAAAAGCCTTTCATCTTTCATGCTCTTCATCTGTTTGATATGATGAGAAGCAAAGTCAAAGAGATCCTTATCATTATGTTTCTCAGTCTGGCTGGTATAGAGACATTATGTTTATTTGCATTTTATCAGTTTATTCACCCTTAGTCATAGTAATCTTCAATATTTTAGTTCCACTTTGTTAAATATTTTCTACAGTGTCTATCTTGTTAACAATAATGCATTGTTGAACTTACATTTGCATACACTTTGCATATCGTAGTATTGCCTGTTTTTAGGTGTATTACATTGTAGTACACGTGAGTGTTATGTAGTACACGTGAGTGTTATGTGTATTTTTTAATCTGTGCATGTATATAAATATATATAAATATATTTAAATAATACAATACATGTGCCTAAAAACATGAGAGAAGTATAGGTAAAAAGCATGAGTTGTGCTGGCAAGTGCTTTCCATTACTTCTCAAGTGTATTTATTACTTTACAAGGGTTTTGATTACATTATGGAGACCTGAGTAAATGTTTTCTACAATTTTTATAAAGTAATTCCAGTGTTTGAAATTCAGAATGTTTTACGTCGGCAAAAAACTGCCGTCGCGAATTCGTCATTATCCATTTCACGTCGGCAATACTCGAATTCACGGCGGCAAAACAGTTCATGTTTAGTTGTAGTCAAATATCTCCACGAAGGTGACTTTGTAATGCATCATCTTGAAGGCCTAAATCTTATACTGTATCTCTTGGCTGAAGCCTGATGAAAACAAGTACAACTTGCACCATAGTCGAAAAAATACTACAATAAAATATATTATATACAAAAATACTATTGAATCTTATTTATTATTATTTTGTCAAAGATAATTGTACGAGGAATTGAAAGAACAGAACAAAGTTACGTGAAGAATAATCAGATAAAACTGCTTGTTGTTAACAAATTCACGACGGCAAAAAAGTGCCGACGTGATACGCTATTTTCGCTATTCACGTCGGCAATCACGTCGGCAATTGCCGAATGCCGCCGCGAATTTCAAAGACTGAATTCAGAAACAATAAGGCTAGGCAATATAGCTTCTGATATTAGAAGGCTACTGTATTTTTGCCTGTTGCCTACATGTGTGGTTGTTAATCCTGCTTCCTGATTGGAGCGAGTGGAATATATTTTAGTCTGTTAATTTTTATATAAGGGTTAATACTTATTAGAATCATAGCAAATGCTGTTGGCATGAAAAGGGATTGAAAATAAGATACAATGTCAGATTAGTTTAGCCTGATGACAGGACTTTGAAGTTCTGGTTTTTCCTTAATAGTATATATGGGGATAGAAATGTTAGTTTTATGGTATATAGGTATGTATGTTGACTAATTAGTGTTTTCTGCACTTGTTTCAATAGACAATTTTATAGTACATGCAAATTGTACTGGTATTATGTTGACGCATAGGATATTTTATTCAGCATTTTCTGAGTGGATTTAAGCTTTTTAAAGGTTAAAACCTAATACTTTAATTAACCTTTTAAATCTTCAACTTAGTGGCTTTTTAGAATTCTATGGATCTGATAACGGTCAGATGATTTGGTCTAGTGGAGATTGCATGATAGACCTACAATCCTGGACAAAAGACAGTCCTTGCGATATCAACTGCAAATCCAAAAACAGCCATGTGTCCCAACAATTTTGTCCAGGATTGTCTGAAAATGGTAAATTGAAAATAATCGAAGAAAAAACAGTTTAATTAACATTGCAACATAGTAAAAAGTCTACATTCAAGCAAAATGAGCCCCCCGTCTCTGCTCCCCCTAGAGCAGAGTCTCTGCAGAGTCCCACCTGCACCGGTTCACCCGCATGGGGCTCTTGCTTAATTTACATAATTGTGTGATGCATTTATATCCAACAACAACTCCACTTTCCCTAGCATGTGGGAGTGCGTTAATGTAATTTGTGGAGAAGTTGTGCAGAATAGGTACGTCTAAACCAGTTTTTCTTCGATTATTTTCACATCCCAACAATTTTGTCCAGGATTGTAGTACTTTAGAGTCAAAAGGTTAATCCACTCATAGTGAATTTTTTAAATTTTTCTTGTGCTAATGAATCTTAAACAATAATATAAGTAGTAAATACAGTATATTATAGTATTATTATGGTATAGTTTGGTACAGTATATGTAATTCATAGAAGCTGCCAGTGTTTAATTTGCTTCCTTTGTAGCAGAATAATTTCCAATAATCCTGGGACCACTATTATTTATTTTACTTATAATTAACATGTCATTTCAGATCTCCAGCTAGAAAAATGTATAATCATCTTACTGTGTAAATGTTGATACCAGTTGTCATATAAATATGATATATAGAATGTCATATAAATAATGACATTTACTGAATTGCTAAATGATCACCAAAAACAGCATGAATAAATCTTGAACTGAATGCATCTGTAAAATTGCAAAGATCTGATCAGTCAACAGCATTTCAGAGGCAAAAATATAAAGGAGACACTATCATCTAAAGGCGACACTCAACTAAATATAGTTTTTCTTTGAGTTTGATGTGGACACTGACAATTATTGTATTAAATGAAATACTGCCTGAGTGACACAGGTGTTGAAGATTTGGCATTGCTGGTGTAAACAATATTTCCCATGAGTCAAGCAAGATTTCCCATGAAGGAGTATCTTGTCTTCCCCGTTATTTCCCACTTTGTCAAATTAATAATAATTGTGGTTTACTTAAAACATTAGCCACAGCCACTAAATTTTGGGCTCACACAAAATAGTTGCCCTGGCATCCCACGTACAAGCTTTAAGTATCTAAGTAAGGTGTAGAATTGAGCATCAGAAGAAACATTTCTCCACAGTACTTGCTGTAGAAACACATGGTAAAAAATAGAGTATATTGAAAAAGCATGCAAACTAAACATGTGTTATTAAATCTGTTTAGAACATCTGAGCGAGTGGAAGAAAGAGAAAAAGCCAAAATTGCCCGTATGCAGAATGTTGATCCAGATGGAAACAAGGTGTATTACCATGCAGTTAGTTACAATAGTGTACTACGTTTACGTACATCATGTTCTTGCATATTTCTTGTAATTAACCATTTTATTTTCTATTAGCAGAATCCATCACATGGTTCGTATCCATTGTTTCCATCACCTAGACGGGTAAGGTGTAGACAAAAGTTATGTTCTAGTATAGTTTCACTATATCCAAAGATGTTTCCTAAATTGTGTGTGTGTATATGTGTGTGTTGGGAGGGGGGGGGGGGGGGGGGGGGGGGGGTTGCATTACAGTGAGCCAGCTGAATTATCTTCTTTTAATTGTGGCTTGGGAATTTGGTTTGTTATTTAAAAGTTGCAGGTTTACAGGTCTTAAATTATAGTATTATGATACATACTGTATGATGTTTAGAAGAATATTGTTTATGTTGATCTTTAGGAATATGTTATAGGTGACAGATTCTGCATCTTTTCTGCCCCTGAGATGCTCACATCATTCTCTTTAAAGTAATTGGTTTGAGCCATTGCATCATGCGTTGAGCGTGGGCCACTCACACTAATTATGACACAAACAAACGATGGCATAATAAACCAGATGTATACACAGGCAAACCTGACAAATACCCTTTACTTGACTCTGAAGATGATGGCCGCTTCAGTCACCAACAATAGTCTTTCTCAAGACTACAATCAACCTATCAACTTCACATATCTTTCGATCTCTTTAGTTGATCACCAACTCTCACAAGCACCTCATACACAGCAACTTTTTAGATGGAATAAGCAGTCCCTGTAGTACAAGCTGTAATGTTCTCACCTGGGATACTCTTTTTCAGAGTCTTTTTCATAAACTAGAATTCAAAAATTAAATTTATACTGTTGTGGCAATGAGATTTCTTAACATTGACAAGTTGGTTTGATCACAGTTTAGATAGAAGATAGATAGATAGATAGATAGATAGATAGATAGATAGATAGATAGATAGATAGATAGATAGATAGATAGATAGATAGATAGATAGATAGATAGATAGATAGATAGATACAGATAGATACAGATAGATACAGATAGATACAGATAGATAGATAGATAGATAGATAGATAGATAGATAGATAGATAGATAGATAGATAGATAGATAGATAGATAGATAGATAGATAGATAGATAGATAGATAGATAGATAGATAGATAGATAGATAGATAGATAGATAGATAGATAGATAGATAGATAGATAGATAGATAGATAGATAGAAAACGTTATTTAAACACGCTGTCAACATCGAAGTTTTATGAAGTTTGTTGAACATTTGCTCAGATTTGCATTTGATTGGTTTTTGACATATAATATCCTATTGGTTGGTAAAAAATAAAACAACAACAATCAAGTTCAAAGCAGGAAGTTGTTCATCAAACTGTGATCAAACTTGTCGAGAAGAAATGAATTTGCTCCACTTTTTCGTAACTTTTCAAGTAATAAATCATGATAAAAACACAATTTTATGTTGAACTGAAGGACAAGGTTTAAATTGCTTCACCTTTTATACTCTAAACTGGCCTGTATGTACATGTAAACCATGTCTTAAATTTGCTTTTTTAGGTGAAAGAAGATGATGATGGAATTAAGGTTAAAATTAAGGTTTGTGTAATTGTACTAGTTGTATTACTGAGTGATGTGAAGCAGCATAATGTCAGGCATGGAAATATGGGATGCACAAATATGTACAGCTCTAAGGTGTGGGTTTACAGTTTCAATGGCAGAACAAAAAAGTAGGGAAAGAAGTACACCATGCATCATGTGTTGCATGTGGAACATTCAATAAAACAAAAAAAATGCATTGTAAATTACTAATCATTGGGTGGAACCTACTTGTAAGGCTCCCTGTAACCTGCTCTGTGTGATGTAATGTAAATATTTATTTAATATGAGGGTAAAAATAATACTTTACAGTCGTAGAATGATAAATTAGTGGTACTTTCATGTATCTGAATTTAAATACCCATAGGCATGTTGTTGTTGACGTATGTCTTTCATGAAATGATAACATAAAGTTTGTAATATCAAAGGCTGATAAAAATATAGGGATGTTAGGATGTCTGAGAACTAATTTACTGTAACTGTTCCCTATGCAAATACTGAATATATGCATTTGTTTGTCTTCGTGGTGGGAAAAGAAATGCTGAAAAAGTGTAGAAATTATTGCCACAAGGATCAAAATGCAAAGGCAGCGATATTGCTCTATCAAATGTAAAGTGGAATACTCTTGAAACTAGACGTGAACTTCATGTATTAATCTTGTAAAAAGTCTTTGAGTTGTCAGTGCCCTCAATTTTTAACAAACTATTTTCCTTTTAACAAGGACATTGTTCCACAATCAATGAGAGAGATTTCTTTGTTGCACTTATCAAGAGTATTAATAGAAACAGCCAAATGTTCATTATTATAATGGCTGCATTGTTTTTAATCAATTTGTATTTAAAATCAGTTTATAATTAATTTTTGGTTTGTAATTTTTAGTTAGATATTTTAGGGCTCCCATTGATAGCAGTGATTTTTATTACTGATGGGACCACCCTATGAAAATTAAAGTTTTGTTTGTTTGTTTTTAAATTCATTCATAATCCATTCATCCATATATAATTTAAGAAAGGTAGCTAAAAAGTTTACACTTTTTTCTAAAGTCTAACAAATATTAGTAGAAACTTACTACAGTGGAGTATAACACGTGACTCGGTATAACGCGGTTTTTCCTTGGACCCCAGAAATTTCACTCACAATAGTCTGATACATGTATTCACTAGATAATATTGAATAACATAACAGAAAATGCATGTTGATTTTTTTACAGATGTTATTAGGATCCAACAGAATTTAGTGCTTCTGGTAGTATATCCAAGCTTGTTCCCAGTAGTTTTTCCACAATATTGCACCAGGCTGAGTGGCAAAAGTACTGGGAACGAGATTTGCCTAATAACTCGCAATAATGCACTTCATCTATACACTATGGACCCCAACTACCACGCTATAGCGAGGCTCCACTGTAGTATAGTCTAATACAAATGCAAATGCTGATTAGCTACACTACTTGCTTATCACCTCAGAAATTGCAAGCTCATAATCTAATTGTTAAATAAAATTATATAGACCACTATACTGATCTTTCAGCTGCTTAAAATATTTGTTCTCAAAAGCTTTGGTGCTTGAACTAATTCTTGTGATATGAGTGGAACATCCCATAACTTACAGTACTAGCAGCACGTCTTTCTCTGTTTCTCTAATCTAGTGAGCACTAATACATTTATATATGATATTAAGCCTGGTTGTCATTTGTCAATTTCTACTGTACATGCTCATTAGTTCTGGGAGCATCAGTTTCTTATCTTCACCACAAGACTTTGAAATTTTGCCATCCATAAGTGAACAACTACTGTAAAAACTCCATTAAGCTGGGGGAGGGGTGTTATTTAATTTCAGGTATCAAGAAGGGGGGCTTATTAGAGAGAGGGGCTTAATAGAAATGGGCTTATTACAAATTATAAATTTCGGAGAAAAATCAAATTAATTTTAACAACATTTATTTCCAGTACTAAGTAAAACATAACGGCTCTTATGTATCACTGTTATACAAATGCAATGTCATTTTACTATCCTAAATCGGAAATATAGGTTTTTGGTGTATTGACATCTGTCTAGATTTTTATTTAGTCTTTCAAAGGTAGAGGGGGCTTAATAGAGAGGGTGCTTAATAGAGAGGTGGCTTAATAGAGAGGGCGCTTAATAGAGAGGGGGCTTAATAGAGAGGTGGCTTAGTAGAGAGGGGGCTTAATAGAGAGGGGGCTTATTAGAGAGGTAGCTTGATAAAGGGGACTTAATAGAGAGGGGGCTTATTAGAGAGGGTGCTTAATAGAGAGGGAGCTTAATAGAGAGGGGGCTTATTAGAGTGGGGGCTTGATAAAGACAGGGCTTATTAGAGTGGGGGCTTGATAGAGACAGGGCTTATTAGAGTGGGGGCTTGATAGAGACAGGGCTTATTAGAGAGGTAGCTTATTAGAGAGGGGACTTAATAGAGAGAGGGCTTAGTAGAGAGGGGGCTTATTAGAGAGGAAGCTTAATAGAGAGAGATCTTGATGAACTGTAAGCCCAAAAAAGTTATCAGGAGCAATGGAAACCGGATATGTAAAGGAACTGGGATATTAAGAAGATCATTAAGAAATATTTTCTAGTAAACGTGTTGTAATTTAAGATGTGAAAAAAAGACACAAATAAACATGGCACCATCTGACAGCTTTTATTCTCGTTGTCTTGTTGACTGTTGTAGCTATCACAGTACATCTCGAATATTATCCATTTTAGTGAACGCATTTGTTCCATAACTAGTCTATTTATTTGTTATCTGATGGAAATAGAAAGATGAATAGTCGGCGCGCTTCCAAAATTTGAAAAAATGAAAATCTATCGTTTCGAGTGAAGTCTATAATCAGAAAGTGACGGGCCTTGAAACACTAGATTCCTTTTATTCTAATTTCGATAGTATAGCAACTTTTTTCCAAAGGCCATGTTACACGAGGCAATTTTTCTTGTAACTTACAACGCAGTTTTAGCTGAAAACAAATATTGAAGGTTGCTATGTTATTTCAGATGGATGTATGTTGTTCAGCTGCAATGAAATTATATTGTAAAAAGAAACTAGAAACACAATTGCGTTGGTGGTTGCACGAAAAATTGCTTCGTGTAATAAAACGCCTTGAGTGTATTGTCATAAATTTTAAATAGAGTAACTAAACTTATTTTTAAATTTTTTTCGCAGAACGTCCTCGGGGATTTCACGGATTTTAAGAGGATTATGAATCAGGAAACGAATCCTGGAATAACGTGTATCGGTGTTGTCTCTGTGCCAGCGACTCCCACCGAGTCGAAGACACAGTACTTTGGTCCGGAAAACAAACCAAAGCCAAAATCGTCGAGTTTGTCCTCAAACGGTCTAGAAAAACCAAAAGAGTCTAGAGTAAAGGAAAAAACAGAGCATAAATCCAAACCGAATCTCGATTCATCCAAGCACAAAGTGCCCAAGTCAAGCAAGAAATCTAGCGCTACAGATCACCAATTAAAAGAACAAAAACCAAATAGAGATATTAAAGAAAGCAAAGGTCTCCAAACTAATGAAAATAGCACTAATATTGATAAAACGAAGAATATTCAAGCCACAGGGTTGATTTGTGGGAACAGCAAGAAGGAAACAACCGTGACTTCGGGGAGCGGCAACACGCATACTAAAGTTCCTGAAGATAGCTTGGCAACCAATACGCAAAACAATGAAGCAATAAGTACCACTACGGCATCTATAAAGAAATCTGTGGAGAGTAGTGAAACAGCTCTTCAAGAATCGGCAAATACTGAATTAAAAATGGAGCCGTCCGCGGCTGTAGCATTATCAAAACCCAGACCTACGCCAATACAAATACGTCCACGGTAAGTCGATTGGAACTGATTTGGTTTTCTAACGCCCTACATATATAAGCATGTACATGTTAGCATTGAGAAGGCGAACAGCGCCCTGCGATGAGGAATTTTATCGACTTAACATTGAGTGGCTAATATTCGAATTTGAAAGATTTAAAAGTCATTTGATAATGTTAAATATTAAGAAAGGTTTTTAAACTCAGCACTGATATATTCTTGTAGAAACCAGTTGGCTGGCATATAATTCAAAGCACAAAACATCTTGGGAAAATAAACGTCTTGTAGTATATAAGTGTACACATATAAAAGTCAAAATCACTGGCGCATTGATGTTCATTTTCGGAGTTTGTTACTTTGTTTCGTAATTTATTAACATACAGTAAAATGCTAACATTTTGACATTATTACAAAGATATGATGAAACCGAGTTGTTACCCTTTTAGTGCATCTGGGTTTTGACTGTTTTTTTATTGGACGTTTACAATAAATGTTATGCTACCGAAATAGTGTGTAGGTGGTCTAACGTTTCGAGCGAAGGCCTTTCGTCAGAGAGTGAAATTTAGAGTGAAATGTAAACCGGATATCAAAATATTATACGCAAAATAACGTGGGGCCTGAATTACCGTATATATATATATATATATATATATTTTTTTGCATATGGCATTATAGGATATGTGTTTATGCTTCCATTGTCTGGTGCTGTACATATACCGGTAAATGACCGCGGTTAAAATAAGTTGTTGTATAACTGTGTGCTACGTGGGCAGTGGTTAACAAATTATGTAATTATGATAAATGTTTCTCCTGTTTAACAACAGCAGTGTTTTTAGAGAAACTCTTCTTTATTTAATCATAAGTGTAACATACATTTTAAGCCCCACTAAAGGAATAATGTATCTTGGTTACTGTAAATATCCATCCATTTAGGATATAGTACATGGGATGAAGCATATACGTATATGTAAACGCGCATTCTGTTATTATACTATACCTATTTAGGTATTAGGCCGATTAGTCATCCTCACTTCCAAGAACATCAAGTTAACATGCTTGTTAGTTAATCACACACGTAAGGATAATAAATCATCTCGACTTATCGCATTGTGTAAACATACCAGTGATCTCATTGTTCAAATGAAATGAATGCGTGGCGCAGTGTACAAATCATCATGCCTTTTCCTACAAACATTCCAAGCTGCGATGCCGCATTTCTTAAGATTAGTTCTGGTGCTAATCTTAATGCTTTGGCGCTCATCTTACATTCCTTGGTTAAATATTGAGCAAGATAATGTATCTTTACGTTGTTCGTGCCCTCCGTCTTGTTACCACCATAACAACAAACTAATATTGGATGTCACTCCAGTTATCCAAGAATAAAGACATGTTTCCAAGGGGCTCTTGAGCACATTCCATCATTATTAAAATGTAACGTTGGAAGAGTTATGATCGTAAAAAAACTAGTCGATACGTTGAAAATGTGTCCAAATTGGTAAATGTTCTTAAAAGTAATAGTTATGTGTTGTATTCGAGTATTTCGTCCTTAATAATTGTTTGCATTTATAATATAAAAGCGTAGGCAGTGTAGAAACACAAATTGAATACTTTAAAAGGTTGGTGTACTACCGCAATAGTGTGGAGGAGGTGTAACACGTTTCAAGCGAAGGCGCTTCATCAGAGAGTGAAAAATAAAGTGATTTACGTATAGTGATTAGCGTTGTTACATTTCACTCTTTAAGGAAGGGCCTTCATCAGAGAGTGAAAAATAAAGTGATTTATACGTATAGTAAATTGTTACGTTTCAACGTTAAACGTTAGACCTCCTACACACTATTTAAGCAGTACACCAACCTAGGATTTCTAGGTTGGAAGTAGTTGAGTAAGCAGTTTAGTGATCTTTTGATCATTTGCCATGAGAGGTGGATCCGTGAGTGGTGGATTATTATGTTACAGGAAGAGCATTGCCATTTTAATTAATATATGAGAAAAATGTATAATGTTTCCAATTGATGCAGCTTTCGGTTGCGCGTGCAAAACAGCAATTATGGTTATCACTGAAGTGTCGATGTTTGTTTCAGCAAATTTCTCTTCGTCATTACAGCGGCTTTCCCCGTTTTCCCTCAGTACTTTTTCACCCGCATTTTACCTATACGCATATATTTATAAACCACCTATATATCTTGACACCCACTCAACGCCCCCGTAATTGAAGGTGCTCTGACAAACGAATTCCTGGTGGTTTTTAGTTTTCAAAGTAGAGGTTAATATTTATCAATTTCTTACGTTTTGTGCTATTAAATTTAATTTTTTTATAGGGACGGCAGTTTGTTCTCGGATATTAAGGTAAAGTTGAACGTTATTTTCCTTCTTGTGTATTTAACTATCTTTGAATCATATATTATTCGTGCTTTAACTTGAAAATCAATATATAGTTATTTCCATTTACAGTCAAACCTGTGTTAAGCGGCACCGTATTAAACGGTCACACTTGATTAAGCGGTCACCATTTACTAAGCGGTCACCCTTTACTAAGCGGTCACCCTTTACTAAGCGGTCACCCTTTATTAAGCTGTCAGCTGATTATACTATGGTTTGTAATCCTTGGGAAATATATAAAATGACATGCGACAATAACGTGCCGCATGCTAAACGATTCTCTTCTAATGCTACGCAACCGCAGAGAATCGTATTATTCTTTTGAATTGCTGACACACAAACGAGGCCATAAAGGCTAATTTAGATGCACATAAAGCAATATTTAAATTAGCCGCAATTGTGAAAGAGGTCTAGGACAAATATAAATGAGTTATTTTTGCAATTAACAAAGAGGATCTTGAATAAACCTTTACAAACCCGATATCCCGGTAATATATTGGTATATGCGGTGATAAAAATATTTCTCAAATTGAACGTTGCTACTATTCGACACGATGTTTAAACCCTTTCTACCATGCGAATAATACAATGTAATATCTGTAACAGCACATTTTTTATATCTTACTGGTATAATTTCTTATTGTCAAATACATATATAGAAAAAGTGACTGCCCCAACCGGGAATCGAACCCTGGTCTCCGAGTCAATGTTTCGGCGCTCTAACCTTTGAGCTATTGAGACACGGTCAGAACAGTCAGGTTGGGGCAGTCACTTTTTCCATATATGTATATGACTATATTAAATCCTCTCATATTAATTATAATATCTTAGTAATAACGTACTGTAGTAGTCTGCACATGTCGCATTAACGAGATCAGATTTATAATGTTTCTCGAAAACGCAATGCTTATATACTTTTTGCAATAATTTGAGCAAGCTGTGAACATAAGTCAGTTTCTATTAAAAAATTGGATTATTCATAAGTTAAATGTTAAACAGGTAGCCTCAACACTCTACACTTTCTCTTCACGATTGTCATTCCTGCAGTACATGTGATTCACGAAACAGTGGGAAAAGCATTTACCTTGTACGAGCGAATCCAAAACACATTTTGCCAAATTGAATTAAACAATTGTCATACGCCATGAGCGTATACAATGTCGTTTCCGAAGGCACCAAAATGCAATGAAGTTGAGTCATGTTAAATTTATGCAACCGGTTATATATTTATATAGTAAAGTGAAAAGGTGGTGAACTGCCGAGATATTTAGGAACGAAATACTGACATTTCGAGAGTAAGACGAGAGTAAGACGAGATGAAATAAAATAAATAGGGCTTATATATATATATATATATATATATATATATATATATATATATATATATATATATATATATATATATATATATATATATATATATATATATATATATATATATATATATATATATATATATATATATATATATATATATATATATATATATATATATATATATATATATATATATATATATTATATATATATATATATAATATATATATATATATATATATATATATATATATATATATATATATATATATAATTTATATATATATATATATATATATATATAATTTATGCAGTGTGGTATATCCCACATCAAGTCTTTGACTGTGATGAGTATATACCTTTTTGATGTGCTGGCTTATCATCTGCTACACTGTGCTGACGAGCTCCAAGAGAGCGAAACAGCTGTCCACAGTTGCTGATGATAGCCAGACACTGCAATTATGTTTTGTCATTTCAGCCAGTAAAAGTGCGCAATGCACACTGAGTATATATATATATATATATATATATATATATATATATATATATATATATATATATATTATATATAATATATATATATATATATATATATATATATATATATATATATATATGCGCCAAAAGGGTGTCACAAGTAGAGAATAACCAATCTCCGTGCATTTGATTGGCTACTTTCTACTTGTGACACTTTTGGTATATAATATATATATATAAGCCCTATTTATTTTATTTCATCTCGTCTTACTCTGATGAAGGGCTCCGCTCGAAAACGTCAGTATTTCGTTCCTAAATATCTCGGCAGTTCACCACCTTTTTGCTTTGCTATATATCGAAAACACTGACTAGAAATACGTGTACGCAACAACCCCTCGCCTGTTCTACTTTTTGACTATATATTTATACTACCGGTTGGAGGTCCGTATAGAAATATATTTGCCCGAGGTTTCAGAAACTGCCGTAGGCATGGCCGGACCGAGCAAAAACAGTAAGGGACCGGTCATTAAATATGGAGAGGATGGGGCGCTGGAGGAGAAAATGGGGGGTCTCGAGACTTTTATGTATTGTGGGGGGGGGGGGGGGTCCTACAAAAATCTTATGAAAAAGGGTCTTCATTTTTTTCAACTGGATGCAGAAGGTGTAATACAAACATTTCAAAATATTTAAAATAACTGATTTTCATAATGAACAATATACCAACTATAAACAACACGATTCTTAAACTGAAACTTACTTACAGAAAACTTTTTTATAATATCGCTCTATTGTAGTATACCGTAAACTGCGGATTATAAGCCCTAGGGTTATATAATTTCGTAAAAGCTATGAAGGAAAGGGTAAATAACATCACATCCGCAACAAACCTATATTTTGAGCTTTTTAAAATGTGAGGACATTGTGTGTGTGTGTGTGTGTGTGGGGAGGGAGGGGGTGGTCCTTGAAATTGTTAAACGTTTTAAAGGGGGGGACCTGGAAAATTTTCCAAAAATAATAAATTTCTCCTTCAGCGCCCCTCTCCATATTTAATGACCGGTCCCTAAATAACATATGTTTTTATTATATAAGGTGGAAGACTTGATTTACTCGAGTTCGACAAAACTATTTGAATAAGTAAAGAAACAAATCCAAATACTTTAATTTTTGTTAAATAAAGTTATTTCCAGCTTAATTGGATCAACCTCTGTGTTAATTTTCCATCGGAAGAATAAAATTACAATATCACCACCAAATTGTATCTCCTCTACGGGGGGTGGGGGGCGAGAAACTATTATGGATATGAGAGTATATTTATATCCTATCGTCTTAATCAAGATCATTAACTGCGTGCGTAAAGGGAAACACTACTTGCTTTACATGTTTTATAGACTCACTAGCTTATCTTCGCATTGAAAGACAGGGGAAATGTAAAGCTAGTTGTAATCCATGAATTCTGTTAAGAATTTGTCGTTTCAAATCTTTGAAACTGATCATGGCGACATATGGATTATGTTAAATCGTCGATTTCCCGCGCGTAATGTTAGCGATTAGCAGCTAAGCCGTTGACTTGTACTTCACGCGAGATTAAAAGCATTCATGTGTCCCATAAATAGCTCATGTCAGTTAATTACGTTTGCTCTAAAAATACGTCGTATCTGTTGTACGAGAAGCCCGACCTTGCACATGTTTCTCAGCAGCCAGAAGTTGTTCATTTAGACGTTTTTTGCAGTCTGCAGAAGTTATTCATTAGCAGCCTTGACTTGTTTCCTCACGCGATATTAAAAGCATTGTGTCTCATAAATAGCTCATGTCAGTTAATTACGTTTGTTCTAAAAATACGTCATAGAAGCCCGACCTTGCACATGTTTCTCAGCAACCAGAAGTTGTTCATTTAGACGTTTTTTGCAGTCTGCAGAAGTTATTCATAAGCAGCCTTGACTTGTTTCCTCACGCGATATTAAAAGCATTGTGTCTCATAAATAGCTCATGTCAGTTAATTACGTTTGTTCTAAAAATACGTCATAGAAGCCCGACCTTAGCACATGTTTCTCAGCAGTCAGAAGTTGTTCATTTCTCATTTTTTTGAACTATTTTGCACAAACTTGTGTACATTGGCAGTTAGCGTGTTCTCACTTGACCTTCTGATCTTGTTCCCACACTTAATATTTCACCACAGTCACTCATACTAGTCTTCAAGAGTCAAGACATATATATTGTAAATTCGTAGACACAGATTAAGACATAGGTTGTTTTTTATCCTATAATTCTGACCGCGTTGAATGTATACCGTCATTACGTCCATGCCCGTTCATGCGAATGTCGCTATGTACAATACGTGAATTTATTATAAACGCGAATTCAATGTTAAATAGTTTTGAATTAAGGCGGTTAGGGCCTGTTCATATATAATATGGTTCCGGTTACGAGATTGAGATGTTCTACCACTGGCTTTGTTAGCGGATTTGAAAGTTTTTTAACAATTGTTCTTTCGAACGTCGAGACGACATCAAAATTAGAATATTTCCAAACGTTTCGACCGTTTCATGAATGTACCGAATCTATTGTCATTCAATAACGGCACCGATTACCAAGGTTAAAGCCCATTTCAAACGTCGAACGTTTGGGTGAAGTTTCATACACCGAATTCAAGATGGCGGCCAATTCATTATATTCATATTCTTTTTCTTTCGATCTTCGACCTTGTGTTTATAATTTAAAAGAATTTCACACAAGTCGAGGCTCGAAAGGATAATTTATAGGTAGTAAGTTCATGTCCAATATAAAGTAATATATGCACATATAATTGCATGTTACGAGAGACCCGAATACTAACGCTAATACTAACCCTAATACTAGAAGTTACTATCGCAAGGGAAGTGCTGCCTCGAAATCCAAGGCAGTCGTGATATTGTGCAAAATTACAAAAATAAGTGGTGGGCTTATTGAAGTCAAAGTTGCAGCAGTGGAGGTAGTACAGCCTCATACCCATGCGGTTATGGTTTAGGTAATACCAGAGTAGTGAGTTCTTCAGCACATATATATGGAGCTCAGGCCAGCTCGCACAAATCGAGATTTCGTTGTACATAGTTCCGCGAAGAAGTCTGGGTACGAGACACAGCAACCCAAGTCAAGATTAGTGTGCTGCCTACGGCAGCAACTAACCCAATCCAACCCTAATACTAACCCCCAACCTAGTACTATAACCTAGGGTCCCTCGTAACAAGAAATTATTTGTGAATATATTATATATATTGGACATGAACTTATTTATATACATAAAAGAATATTAGTTGGCGCCATCTTTATGAATTTGTTGTACCTGTATATAATTCCCAAAATGACGTCACATAGACTATCGGTAGTAAAATTAAAAATTAAAATTAGCTGCTCTAAAATAAAGCATTGTCGTAAGAGTTAGGATAAGGTTTAAGGTAGCCTCCTTCGCAGGCATCACCGCGGTTGTTCCGGCCGGGAGGGATAGAGGTTTAAGGTTAGATCTATATTTTTAATTCGTGATTCTTATATGAAACGTCGGCAGAACCTAGGATGTCGTCGATTGACTAGCGTATTTGACACTCAAGCTTGTTTTATGATCTCCAAAACGCTTCAATATTTCTAAAACGATTGTAGTGTCTGTGCGTCGTCCTGAAGACGTGAAAATGCTCTCCTGGCGTTGTAAACTGAATCTGGACGGCGTCGAGGTTACTCTGGGGAATAAAAATTAGTCATTTTTGAATGAAAATTAGTCATTTTTGAATAACAAGTAGTCATTTTGAATAAAAATTAGTCATTTTGAATAAAAATTAGTAATTTTGAATAAACATTAGTCATTTTTGAATAAAAATTAGTCATTTTGAATAACAATTAGTCATTTTTGAATAAAAATTAGTCATTTTGAGTAAAAATTAGTCATTTTGAATAAACATTAGTCATTTTTGAATAAAAATTAGTCATTTTGAGTAAAAATTAGTCATTTTGAATAAACATTAGTCATTTTTGAATAAAAATTAGTAATTTTGAATAACAATTAGTCATTTTTGAATAAATATTAGTCATTTTGAGTAAAAATTAGTCATTTTGAATAAACATTAGTCATTTTTGAATAAAAATTAGTCATTTTTGAATAAAAATTAGTCATTTTGAATAACAATTAGTCATTTTTGAATAAAAATTAGTCATTTTGAATAAAAATTAGTCATTTTTGAATAACAATTAGTAATTTTTGAATAAAAATTAGTCATTTTGAATAAAAATTAGTCATTTTGAATAAAAATTAGTAATTTTTGAATAACAATTAGTAATTTTTGAATAAAAATTAGTCATTTTGAATAAAAATTAGTCATTTTGAATAATTTTTTTTGCATAAAGTCATTTTTGTCATTTTTGAACAACGTCCCCGTCGTAGGTTTCTCGTTTAAGGCGATGTTACACTATGCAATTATATTTTTTCATGCAACTTGTCTCGCAATGCCGTTGCTAGACAAGTTGCCGACAGTGTATCATGCCTTGCAAGTGCAACAGCGAAAATTGTTACGACACAAGTTGCTGCAATTGTAGCAGAAAGTAGAATCTAGTTCTACTTTCTACAATGATTGCAACAACTATTTTCAGCGTTGCACAGTGTAACACCCCCATCTGCAACTTCTCTCGCAATTTTCCTCTTTGGCGACTGGATGCGCATGGTATCTTGTCATAAACACAAAGATGGCGAAACTTTGCGTGTTAAGTTGCACGAAACGTTGCCTAGTGTAACATCAGCCGTTGCGTGAAAAATTGCATGAAAAATTGCATGGTGTAACACCGCCTTAATGTGAATTGGCAAACCTCTACTCAAGCTCATTTGCATTTGATTCGGAAGTTCGACATTTGGTCTTATGCACATTATACGATTTCCGTTTTTCTGTTGCCATCTTGTTTATGATTCACTGGCAAATGTTGCAAAACGTGTTTACACTCTTGTGAGCGAATCACGTCGTACATAAAGATAATGACTGAAGTTTCATTAAATATCCCCGGCGAATTCTAAACAACCCACCATTCCTAACCTGACTCTCGCCGATAATGCTTTATTTTGAAGTGTGACGTTATTTAGGGAACTTGCGTGAAACTTTACCCAAGATGCCAATTGTAAGGAGAATCCGTTTAACGCGTAGATGGGCCTTACTTTAGATTCATCGTACTTTAACGTTTGCATGCAGCCCAAGTTTCTCGGTTTAATCACAATGTATCTGGTAATCGCAATTAAGGCGTTTTGGGAGACAGTTTGGCTGCATTCAAGTGTCATATGAAATGATTTAAGAACTATTTTTAAGTGATGTGACTGATAACAAGGGTTTAGAGGATGTTATCTTTGCGCGATCTCGTGTCGTAGCAAAGATATGCGCGAGTAATGAAAGTTCATGTTGTAATTAACAATATTTACAAGCTCGTCCTTCAAGTGGTTCATGGCTTCAACCATCAAAAGAGCAACTAGGCAACACAAACATCTGGATGCACGCACGACCGCGCACCAAGAGTGAGATTTTGTTTTTTTATTTAAGAAATGACGTCCAACTGTCAATGTAAATATAATCTTAGTCACGTTTTCAGACGGCTGTATTAAGTCCGATCAAAATAATACTGAAGGACACCAAATGAATTGCACGGAAATGTATCACCACGGTTCCAATTATTGGCCGAGCGTAAGTGCGCACGTTTATCTTGTAGTTGTATTGCGTGTAACTGATACATTTTGTTAAGACTATCAAGAAAACTTCTGAAAATAATTAGCACTAGAATTAGTAGCCAGACAATTATCTCGCTCCCCTTCTTTACACCGTGCAGTTACTCCACACTTCATGAAGGGAAATGGTTTTGCTTCTGCAGGATTGACGATATTTCAAGAACCACCTACTCAACGTTGTCTTGGTGTACATGTCTACACTCCTATACAAGCCATTAGCGAAATCTAATATTTTCTTGTTGTTTCGTCTCCAACAGAGTCTTCACCATAGCGATATGAAAGTTCAAAACATCTTAAAGGTAAGTTTTTTTATTTTCATCTTGCGTGTTAGACAAGGCAGATTTATTTTGGTCAACTTTCTGCGTCGTATGAAACGATCTTGTATCGTTCGAACTTAGCTCGTTCAAACTCAGCTCGTTCGAACACAGCTTGAGTCTCATGCGGTATTCTATTTGTACCTACATGTAGCTACTTAAGTATGTTCCTCTTTGATTAGTTCCGTTTAAAGGAGCGTATATAAGTGGGGTAGAGATAACATTTTTGGCAACCCATGCTTGGCGGATTATAAAACGGATTTGGCCTGTATATATTTCTTGCATGTCTTGTCTTAGTGCGCTATGGATGTTTGTATATCTTTGTTCGATATGGGAAGAAGATCCGTGAATATGATTAAATCCTTGAATGTTAACAGATTTATGTTTCAGGTATACTTCGCATATATTTGCGAGCTTCCTCCAGAGTAGCGATTTCGTTCTAGAAGTTATAATTATTTTTGTTTTCCTCTGATGATGAGTTCGTGTATTGCTACTGATTGAAATAAACAGAAAAAGAAAGAATTCAATCGAGAAAGACAACTTTTCTAACGAACGCCCACCCCCCGCCCAACAGGACGTGCGCAGTGAAGCGATAATTGTGTATATTAACGACGGCTTTAATTTGTTTATGTTTAAAACTTTTCTTTGAGATAGCCGTAAGATATTGTGTAAAAATTAACAGGAATCGCCTTGTGTGGGCCATAGCGGGGAGCTTTAGATTCAAGTTTGTTGATGTGTCAACATCGTTAAATTAAAAACGGGGTTTAATTGATGTTATTTCGGTTACAAGTCGATAATATGAATTTTGTAAGAAAACTGATAAACTACATATCGATATATATACCGTTATATACTAAGCAGTATTTTCTGCTTAACGTTGTGTGGTATTTTGACGGATATTCGATTAAAAAAATGCATATTTCAGGTAATTGGGCCGCGGTAAATGGCAACGGAAATCAAACCTTGATTGCAATGAATCTTGTCCCTGATTTCGCTTTAGAAAACACTTTCTTAACAATAGTAACTTTTAATTTTGTGTTAAACCATAAACGTAACTACAGTAAAACGTTTTATTGTTTCTCCGAGGAGCAGAGGAAACTAATTCGCTGAGAAAAGTTTCGTTAGCGATATTGTACTCTCCACTTTCGCCGGGACTTTCAAAGCAATTGAATTTTCCACTGGCCTTTCATTTCTCCGACGACCTGCAGCGAAAACGCAAAACATGACGTCAATGTCGATATTTGTGGTCTAGTGGTTATTACCACACATGTCTATGAGCTGGGAGACACTGGTTCAAATCCAAATTTCTATGAGAAAATTCCAACCTTGGGTAGTTGTAACACTACTCACTATTATTTAAGAGCACGGCTGACCAGGCCCAGTTCAGACGCCAAACTTTTCATGAGCCGAACCTAATTCCAATGTGGGCCGACCTAAATGACATAATCTCGCCTGTTGATTCAGACGCCGAACTTTATTATCGATTGCGCATGCGTTTTAGCGCCAATTGGTAATAAAATATATTATAATAATTTATGCATTAGGTTCGGCTCATGAAAAGATCGGCGTGGGAATCGAAGTCGCTCCAAAGGCGTAATTCCCGGCTAACGCAGGCGGGAAGTACGGCTGAGCCGTTCCTAATACAATCAGCCGATCTTAATTGATTCAGACGCCGAACTTTTCATGAGCCGAACCTAATACAGGTTGGCTGACATTTCTCCATGTATGAATCAGCCCCTTAACTCCCCACTGAATACAATTGAAGCACCTGGTCCTATAGAGAACTTATCTAATATGGAACGTAAACAGAACGACATTTTAAAAATTGCCCCAAAATAGTTTCTAATTTAAACGGGAGGCTCTATCGGGTATGGTTATCGCGTTGCTACGGAAAGCTATCCGGTATAACATGGACAAAGTCTTAGCCTGACACACGTAACCGACTCGAACGTTCGTTGCAAGCAACGCAACGACGATATTTTTCTGTATCATAATAATAACTTATAATAATTATGACAGAACAATAATGTCTCAGCTATGTTTACTTCGTATATAGACACTCAACTTCAGGGAGAAAACGACAAAAGGAAAGGCGGCCATGTCGGTGTACCGAACAAAAGAAGCTAATTAAAAATCTATTGTGGAGGTACACCAATATCGCGGCTATATGTCTTTATTATCTGAAACAGTCAAGGGCCCAGAACCGTCATGGGTGAAGGGTTGCACAGCGAACACATTGGAGGTCACATTGGAGTTTACAAAATAAATATAATCTCATTGGATGCTATTTTGCCTCTAAACCAACATGTAGCCCCTGTTGGTTGCTGTCAATTCCGTTGATACAGGTTGCACAGGCACAAGTCAACCATTAAGGCCCAGTTACAAGTAGCTTTTTTTCATGCCACTTGTGTCGCAAAAAAGCAAAGAAAATAAAACAAAAAGAATGATCTCATGCATTCAAATGCAAAAATGTATGTTGCTTTCACTGCCGTCGCCTTCCTAGGTTGCCGTCGTAGATCTTAAGGTGCCGAACCTTTCATGAGCCGAACCTGTTAACCGCAAACCGCGGTTAGAAGTTTGACAAAAAGTGCCTATTTTGGGGATTTTACATATTCTTAATCTTTGGGTTGTACCAAGAAGAAATGTAATATATCTTGTCGTTCCCCTGCTAAAGTTGATTTACTATTCACGGGAAATGACGTCAAAGCAGGGACACGCGATGTCATTGCACACTAATTCAACAGTGAAATACAAAGAAAGTTTGGCTCTGAACTTTAAACACAGCTGTTTAGACAAAATTCACTCAATTCCCAAACTTTCTTAGTATTTCACTACTAAATCAATGTGCAATGTTTTCGCGTGTCCCTGCTTTGACGTCATTTCCTGTGAATGGTAAATCACTTTAGCAGGGGAAAAGGCATGAAGATGAAATTGTCGCACGATAAGATATTTTACAATTCTTCTCAAGAGATTCCGAAGATCACATGTCAAAGAGTATTTAGATTGGTGTTCGTATTTTCACCGCGGATAATTGAATTTTGGAACGATTCCAATCGTTCACCAGAAATTGACATGTGCTTCAGTGTTTAATTCAAAAACGTTGTGATTCGAGAACAACACTACTTATCTATTGTTTGAATTCACAAAATTGTGAGTTCAGGATGATGATCAAAATGTCTATGTGTATGACATTATTGCTAACATCAACTGTTGGCTCAGCAAGAACAACCTCCCTTCATCACCAGCTGAAATTAATGCAAGTGTTATTGCTGCGACAACTCCTATACTGTTGCAACAAGTCCTATGGTGCTGTAACAAGTCCTATATATACTTCTGCGACAAATCCTATATATACTTCTGCGACAAGTCCTATACTGCTGCGACATGCCCTATACTGCTGCTGCGCCAAGTCCTATACTGCTACGACAAGTCCTATACAGTACTACTGCAACAAGTCCTATACTGCTACGACAAGTCCTATACTGCTGTGACAAGTCCTATACTGCTACGACAAGTCCTATACAGTACTACTGCAACAAGTCCTATACTGCTGTGACAAGTCCTATACTGCTGGTACGACAAGTCCTATACAGTACTACTGCAACAAGTCCTATACTGCTGTGACAAGTCCTATACTATGAAAAAACGGACGAAAACGACGTCATATGATTTGCAAGTCTTATTGGCTTTCTACATTATTACGTCATTGTTTTTATATTACTATTAAATACTTCACATTAGCGACTGTCGATACATGTACGCCCAAGCGTACCTATTTTAAGGTATTTGTGTTCTCCCCAAAACAGCAGTTCCAGTGATCGCGCGGCGTCTACACGTTATTAACAGCGCTAGACTAAATAGAAAAGTGGTTGTGATATAGTCTTGGCCCCGAAAATTCCGTTAACCCGCGTTCGTTATTGAAAACAATTATTTGGAGAAGAAAACGTGAATAAAACATTGCATTTCATTAATTCAGTTTCCGAATGCAGGCTACTGCTTTTGGAAACGGTGGCTAGGTTTAAGTGTGCCGATTTATTTTCAGGAAATGACTGAGGCAGTCACCGTGCCGCCTTTAACAGGGATCTGCACCCCAGTGCCATCCAAAGTTGGTTCACGCTTTGCTTTTCCAAAAGTAGAAAAGGTAACATAGTTTGGTTAATTTTGATCTAAAAACAGGTTTTTGACGTAATAAAAAAAAAGTTTTAACTTAAAAACAAATAATTATTGTCACTACTGCTTCCTCTCCCTGGGCTTAAAATTGGACCGGCTTAAAACCCATAAGGCGGAAAACCCGCTAGGCGGAAATCCCGCCTCACCCGCTCGCCCGCCTCATCCGCTCGAAAGCTCCGGTCGCTCGAAAGCCCCGGCCAAGAACAACCTTCCCCAACGCGACCGTCTGCTGCACAGGCTACCCCTACCTACCTACTTACCTACTTGATAACCAAACAAACTGTTTCATTTTTTTAGGATGTTTCAGGAAATCTTGGTAAAGAAGGTAAATTTTTCAAATGTTGGTTTAATGCACTTGTGAGATGGTGGTCTTGGTCTTAATCACGTTTCATTACATGCAATTAATGACGATAATACCGGATTTTTTTCCAGATTCTCTTCATACAGATTTAGTACTTTCGGATAGCGATGTTGAACAGGTAGGTTGGTCCAATCAAAATGTACTGCTTCACGTAACATAGTGGGCACAAAAAAAATATTTATTACCTTTAACTGTGAGTCTGACTGTCGGGAAGCCTATAGTTTTTTCCACTTATGTGACTTATGTCGATGAAATTCGCCATTAAGATTAGTGATATTCTCGCAATTACTTTGTGTTATTTACCTTTTCAATATCGTTGCTATGGTAACAACGAATCTAAAATATAACAGTTTTTTTATATTTTTCATTTTTCTCTGCCATTTCTCGGGTTTCCTTCGGTGAAATTACTTCAAACTTCACAGTCTTGTGGGAATTGCTTCGCAAAACATTTTAGTGAAAAATAAATGTAGGGTTGTTCAGATGATTTTGTAAATATCACCAAATTTAAAGTGCCTATGAAACGAAAATTAAGTTTTGGTTATTTGAATGAATTCCTAAAATGATTATGAATGGTAATTTATAGCTCTTTTATATCTCGCGTAGTTCTTGAGATACTTAGACTTTTGTGATATGCAAATGATTTAACCTGTGACGTAAAGAGCTTCACCGTCTGAATGGAAATCGGCCGACGTCACGCCTATACACAAAAAAGATCAGAAAGAACCTGCCAACAACTACAGACCTATATCTTTGTTGCCTATCGTTAGTAAAGTCCTAGAACGTTGTGTTTGCAACAGGCTTTACACCACGTAAGAGTCATGATTACTCAATTACAGCATGACTTTCTAAGCGGACGTTCCTGCGTCACGCAGCTTTTATCAACACTACACTCTATTGGACAATTACTTGACAAAAATACTCAGACTGACGTACTATTCTTGGATTTCGCTAAAGCTTTCGACTCGGTGGATCATGGTATTCTCTTAGAAAAACTAAAGGGTTACGGTATATCTGGTAATCTTCACCAGTGGTTGACCGATTATCTACTTCGTCGTACTCAACGAGTTGTGGTAGAAGGCGCTGCTTCGCAATGGTCTCCTGTCACTTCTGGTGTGCCACAGGGAAGCATCTTGGGTCCAATGCTGTTTTTGCTTTTCATCAACGACATCCCAGATGTTGTTCGTGACGGCACTTCAATGTCGCTTTATGCTGATGACGCGAAGCTGTACAGGGGAATCAAATCGATTGATGACTGTGTTCAGTTGCAGGAAACCTTGTCAATGACCGAACATTGGAGCCAAGAATCAAACATCAAATTCAATGCGTCGAAATGTAAGGTTCTAACAGTTTCCCGCAGGAAATCGCCTTTCCTGTTTGATTACCATCTAGGCGCTGCTGAACTGTCACGTGTCCAAAAAGAAATCGATCTTGGTATCACAGTAACCAGCAACCTATCCTGGGACTCCCATATCTCTTCTATTGGAGCTAAGGCCAACAAGTTGCTGGGGTTACTTAGAAGAACCTGTCCTCTGCTTACCGACCGTAATGTTCGACGAACACTTTATCTATCCCTTGTAAAGTCACAGCTATGCTATGCCACCGAAGTCTGGTCACCATCTCTGAGTACCCACAAGTCCAGACTTGAACGCGTTCAGAGACGTGCAACAAGATGGATCCTTAAATCCAACATGGGGGGAATGTCATATAAGGAGCGCCTTCTGGCTCTAAATCTGTTGCCCTTGTCTTACGACAGAGAAATCAAGGATCTATGTTTTTTTATAAGGCTTTGTATGGACTCTCTGATCTAAATGTTTATAACTTTGTCTCGTTTGTTAGTCATAGTCGTACCCGCATCTGTAAAAATCCTACCCTTATGCTTAAAGCACCATCCTGTAAAACTAGTACTTTCCAAGCCTCCTACTTTAACAGAATTGTTCCTCTCTGGAATTCTGTTTGTAAAATAGCACCACCCAATAGTCTCTGCAGTCTTGCAACATTCAAAAGATTTTTACGCAATACTTATTTATCATTACTAACATCTACTTTTGACGTCGATATGACTTGTACATGGTCATTATACCGTAACTGCTCCTGTCACTGATAGTTTTCCAATGTACCAACTGCTTGAATTCCACGGAGCATCGTTGTATGTGTGCAGCTTCAACCTCGTTCTTCTGAATTCCACTCAGTTTTATTCATTTTGTTCTTTCAGTGGAGTTCGGAAGAATGGGGTTGGGGCTGCGCGTGTGTGTTGGTGCATTGTGAATTCCAAGCAGTTGATCTATGACTTATATATATATTTTTAATTTCAACGGGAAGGCGCCTCGCATGGGTCCACGAGTCCCGTTCGCGCTCTTTCCGTTTGGGTATTTTTTTGTATTTACGTACATTAATGTCTAATAAAATCGACTAAATCACCTTTTTAGAAAATCAAGATATCAGAAATATTAAATTAATTTGGCATCACTATTTTGATGTAATGATGATAGATTTCATGATATCTCGGAATGTGCAAAGTTTCAAGTGATTTCATTGAATAAGAGAATCTTAAAGATTTACTTGATTTTCTAAAGATGTGTAGCTCTTTACGTCACACGTTAAATCATTTGCATATGACACAAGTCTAAATATGTCAAGAACTACGCGAGATATAAAAGAGCACTAAATTACCATTCCTAATCATTTTAAGAGTTCATTTCAATAAAAAAAACTTAATTTTCGTTTCATAGGCACTTTAATGTTTTTTTAACATTAAGCAAAATTTGTTCGATAGAATATTTTGAAAATATAGAATTAAAAAGCTATAAGCTCATCTTGGAGTGTGCAACTTTTCAAAACAATTTACAGAAGGAAACGCAAGATATTTGCGTTTATTTTCGAGCTTTTTTACGCGTGCTGACGACACAAAATTTCCCGATTATCAGTAAATTTCCCTCCAAATTAGCAACCAGCTCGCGCGCGGTCATAAAACCACCTTAAGCCCCAGGAGTGATCAGCATACAAATTCTCCTTATTGGCCTCAAACGTCCAAACAGCTTCCAAACCTCTCTAATTTCTTATAGTATACTAGTATGGAGAAGTTGTTTTAAAATATGTCAGTTTTGGTGATCATTTCTTTTATTCTCATTACTTGTATGCTTGGTGGTTAACCATTGATAGTATAAATTGACAAGTTTATATCACAAATCCTCAATTTTGATTGGCTATCGCAGGAGTTACTATCCGCTGATATAAACCTCTGGGGTAAAAGTCGCCTGATTTCGAAAGAATATTTCCTTTTTTTCCATGAAAAACGCGAAATAAAAGTTATTTCTTGGGTTAGAAAGTTGTAAATTTATACTAAAACAATTAGACAACTCGCCCTTGTTTTCTATGAGCGATAGTCAACTCGGCTCCGCCTCGTTGACTATCTGCTCATAGAAAACGCGGGCTCGTTGTCTAATTGTTAAATAGTATAGCAGACGAAGTTAGTTAGATGCTGATCAACTCCACTATTGGTGATTGTTGTCAATAGTTGATATTATAATCTATTAGTTATTTTTCATTCTAATGAAACTAAACTTAAACTAATTTAATTAATGATTTACCATTATAAATGATTTTAAAGTGTCTCTGATGTGTATAAATCGCTCACGGAAAGAACGTTTTGAAATAGAGAGATTTGAAATAAATCTGGTGCACATCTTGGAGCTATATAAACTCTTAGACCACGTTTACACTAGAGCAAAAGTTTCCGGATTCGTAAATGTTTCCGGATTCATCATAAACCGAGTATTCGGATTGGTAAGCTGTTTACACTCGGGAGTATTCGGATTCACATCGTTTACACACCCGATGAAATCCGGAAACATTTATGCGCGAACGGTTACCAAGCATTTCACGAAAAGACAACTCCAAATTGCCGCCCAAAACGAAGGCTAGAAAGGATGTTACAGAGAGTGTTTATGAAGTATAACTTCTTCTTGGAGTTGTTCGTGCATCATATGTGCTTGCAACAAATTCAGACAACCAACTACCGACAACAACATCCGCCATTTTTTCTGCACCGCAAACTCGTGTGATCGCGGGCGGAAAAATATTCGGATTCATTGGAATACCCGTTTACACTACAAAAGATTCCGGATTCATAAGTATCCAGATACAAAATTTCCACTTTAGATTCCGGATTCAAAATCTCCGGAGACGCGACCAAACCGGGACGTTTTATTTCGGATTCATCCTCTTGTGTGTAAACGGCAAAACGAATCCGGTACCAAAACGTTCCGGATTCGCGACGAATCCGGAAACTTTTGCTCTAGTGTAAACGCAGTCTTAAAGTTTGCCATGGCTAATCCATTTTGGGAGAAATCTGAATGCTCGGTCAGAGCTCTTGATGACGTATGCAGATATACAACTATGCATAACAACAATAGATTGTGGAATATTAGTCTATCTGCGTACGTCATCAACTCCGTATATTCGATCCTAGTATTTCACTATTTTGTAACATTAAATTACGCCAACAGGTCATATTTGTGACATTCAATATCCCGACAAGTACGGAGCGCATTTATTTCATTTTTTTTGGTAAATTGTTATTTAGATAATGAATCTAGAATTGAGATTGGCATTTTCACTTCATAGACACTTTAATATTTATGAAATGTGATTGAAACTTTGTTTTTTTTTCTCGTGGTCTTTTCTCTTTCAAGATTAACGGTGATGTCCGAGACACTAGTGGCAGGTTTGTATTTAGTGTTTGGTTTGCTTGTAGTGTTATTAACCGTACTTGTGTCGTGCTAGTGTCTCTTATTTATCTTTGCTGTATTTCCCTTAGGATTGAGGACCATTCATCATCTTCATCTAGTAGTAGTAGCAGTGATGAGTCCGACAGCTCCAGTGATTCCGATAATGAGGTAGGGGTGACCACCTCTCTACGTTATCCATAACACGTTAACTACAGTAAACACCAGCTAATAAGAACCTTGGGTTCTTAAAATGGTTCTTAATTATTTTACCAAACAAAAACAGTGAAACCTGTTAAGAACTGGGCACTACTGTACTGTACTGTACTGTACTGTACTGCAAAGCACTTTCATCCAATATCCAGTCCCCGAGAAGTAGGTTGAAAAACGAGGCGATAGCCGAGTTTTTTTAACAGAATTCGAGGTGACTGGATCGAGGATGGAACACTCTTTCGAGTGTTTGATATTACATCTCGAACGAATCAGTGTTTTAAGAGAAATTTGAGGCGGAAATTATCAAAATCCTATGCTAATCAAGACCAGATATCGATTTCCTTTGTTTTCGGCTTATGAATTATTAATGAGTTTGACTGCACTGCACTGCACTGCACTGCACTGCACTGCACTGCACTGCACTGCACTGCACTGCACTGCACTGCACTGCACTGCACTGCACTGCACTGCACTGCACTGCACTGCACTGCACTGCACTGCACTGCACTGCACTGCACTGCACTGCACTGAATCGAACTCGCGACCTTGGGAATTTAGTACAAGTTTTCCAGCAGCTTAGATTATGGGACTTATGGGACTTTGATTTCATCCTCTAAAATAACCTCTTTCGTCTTTATTCTTATTCAGGAGTCTAATCCACGTTTTAGTAATACACCGAAGCAAACTCAACTGAATGCCATTAGCCCGCCCGTTGCTTCTTCTACTGCTGCTTCAACTGTTGCTTCTACTGTTGCTTCTACTGCTGTCTCTACTGTTGTCTCTACTGCTATTTCTACTGTTGCTTCTACTGCTGTCTCTACTGTTGTCTCTACTGCTATTTCTACTGTTGCTTCTACTGCTGTTTCTACTGCGGCTTCTTCTACTGCTGTTTCTACTGCGGCTTCTTCTACTGCGGCTTCTTCTACTGCTGCTTGCATTACCATTGCGACAGCTAAAAACAATCACATTGAGAACTTAACGGTAACCGAAAAATCTCCGACAAAACGAACGTCCCCTCATGGAATTACTAATTCTGAAAAAATGTTAGAGAAACTTCCTATGGGTTTAGCTGACTGCAACAGTACAAGTGTACTTGGTCAGGATTCCTTGTTGGACAATATTGAACAAATTACGGTGGTTGCTAGTGAGGAACAAAGTTCATTACACGAGTCCTCGCAGCACGATGATAAGACGTTAAATTCTGGTGTTAAGCTTCATCCACTGTCACTAAATAGCACTGGCGCACTTTCAGAAAGTACGTGCCATAAAGAAAAAAATAAAACTAACGTTGAACAATCAAGACATGAACCTGTTGCGGTAACAAATGAGACAAATGAAACTGTAAAGGGAAATGCTGAACATATCAAAAACAAACCTCTTAAAATAGGAAATAGTAAGTTAAAGAATGAAGTAACGAAACAGAAAAAACAAAAAAAAAGAAGAGAGGAAAAGGAAAAGTTACTGGCGAAAAAGAAAGTTACGAAAGTGAAATCAGAGGACTCGGCTGTTGTAAAGAAAAGTAAAACATCAGAGGTCTCTTTGTCGAAGAAGAAGGATTCGAATATTACAAAAACTATAAAGAAAGAAGTAAAAGACGTTAGTAAAAAGCATCTACTGCACTCCGATACGAACAGTGATGACGCTGAAGACAGTGTTATTGATGTTGTCGGAGATAAGAGTCCTGTTGTTAAGGAAAAGAAGAGAAAACTCGATGGTTCAACTAAGGTAAAATCAAACGGACTGAATGGTCGTGTGAAGAATGGACACCTGCATAACATTCCGTTAGATATTCAAGTTATTCGTGATGACGACAAGGAACTTAAGTCGTTATTAGTAAGGATTGATTTATCATTGCTCAAACGGATACCAACGAAAGATCTTCAGAACGGTACAATATCGGTAAGTAAATTCCAGTACTGAAAACTATGTATGTTATATAATCACGGAAGTAACAAGGAGCATTCCAATATTCTCGTGAACATTAAATCCATTACATAACATGCACCAGGATATGAAATAGGTCAGATTAATCCATATGTACTTCTAGTACGTATTCCATATAAGGAAGTGGCCTACGAGCAAATACATTAGGCGGGGGATTAGGGTTGGACCTTTGTTGTTTTGGGATCGGTTACAATCCAATTAACTAGGAGGCTGGTACGAGGGTGCAACGTGTTAGGGTGCGCGTTAATTCACTCTATTGCTCGTCAATGCCTTCTATTTGCGCCTCCTTATAAGGAATACGTACTAGATACCCCTATCGATTAACAGTCCTTCATGTTTGCGCAATAGGGATTTTTATATCTACGACGCGACAACCTTGACGACGCAACCTTCAAAACAAACAATTATTCATGCGAAACAAAGCGAATGAATAATTTATATGCTCAACACCGTCTTGTTCTGTTTACAACGCAACTCTGAGCATTTTCACGTCTTCAGGACGACGTGAACTCGTTGACTTAATGTTGACTTCAGCCTAAATACTACAATTGTTTTAACTGGAAGGTTTTGGAGGTCTTAAAACCAACTTCAAACATCAAATACGGTAGTTAATTTACCACGGCTTCTTTCAAATGCCTAAATTCACACTGCTTGTTAAAGTTTTGAAGGCCGCGTCGTCGAGCTTGCCACGTCGTAGAGCTTGCCACGTCGTAGATCTTAAAGTGCCTATATCACTTGTGGGATCTTTACATATTTATAGTAATTGGAACATTCTAAGAAGATTTGTACTATATCTTCTCAGGCGAAAATTTCATCTTCATGGACTTTTTTGCAGTTAAAGTTACCGGATATGACATCAAAGGAGGAATTGCAAATCAGTTTTCTTTTGTTTCTTGCTTCAAAAATTCCTCCTTTGATGTCATATCCGGTAACTTTAACTGCAAAAAAGTCCATGAAGATGAAATTTTCGCCTGAGAAGATATATTACAAATCTTCTTAGAATGTTCCAATTACTATAAATATGTAAAGATCCCACAGGTGATATAGGCACTTCAAGGTCCCTCATTGGCACATTGCCCAGCGCGCGGTGACGAAGCTCTACATTCTTGTGTCCACACATTGTTTACTTGTTCTTAGGCAGCGTTCATTATTTATGGCTGCTGGGGTTGGTACCGAAGAGAAATGGGTTGGGTAAGCCAAATTGTTGGCGGTAAAAGGTTGGGCAAGATTTGTTTGTTGCATTATAAATAACGGGTAACACATTTTAAAACGTAAGAAATAAAATAAAATAAATCAGTGTTTAATGTTTATAGTTATAATAATAGTGACAAAATATAAAACATAGAGATTGCTCATGTTCAAAGACATTGTCAGATAAAACCTCTTGTTAAATAATATTTTAGATAGACATATTTATTAACACATCCAAGCATTACCGATATATAGTGACTGCCGCATAGGCAGTAGTAGCGCAGTACATATATCAATCGCACCACTACATCAATGTAACCTTCGCTCTCTATCCGAGTCTCGTTAGCTCAATGGTTAGAGCATCTCTTCCTGTACGGGACTCAGAATAATTTTCTGAGGATATGAGCTTGACGATCGTCCATGTATCGTCTGTCTACTCCGAGCTCTCCCACATTCATTACAACATTGTGTATATTAACTCTTCCTTAGAATATTGTAATGATCTCATACTATATGAAATATCTAAAGAGTAAAGGTCACAACTTGAGCAAGGACGAGACTGTAGGCAAAGACATATATGATATACAATGTATGCAGTAGAACATGTATATGGTTGCATCGTCTATAGTGATGGTTGGGTAAAACCTTTTTTTTTGTTTCAACTTGTTTCTCTTCGGTACCAATCCCTGCCATAAATAATGAACGCTCCCTAAGGATTTAGGGAGTTTCGAGTGATTTTGATGGACGCATTTAAATTTCCTGGTATTTTAGTAGGCATTCACATAATTCTGAATCGTTTCATATGAGACGATGAGAAATTAGGATTGAGAAAAGTTTTGAGGAAAGGTTTGAAAAGCAAATTAAGATGATTATTAATATTCAGTTCGGTACGGTGACGACTTTTTAGTGACGACTTTTTTTTAAAGCAGTCATCAAACGAAGATGAGAGGTAGAGGAGAGTTTCAGAGAGGTTGAAAAGATGAAACGTTTTCCGTATTTTTGTTGTTATTGTCAATTTCTAATCAAACAAAAGTCAGAAACTTCCGTTGTTCTTGTTTATTTCTGTTTATTTGCTTATACTGCTTTGTTTCCGTACGATTTAAAAAATATTTAATTTAAAACGGACATTCGCGCGATATTAAGCCCGTTTCAAATATCGAACTTTTCAATACAAACGAGTTTGAACAAAGGATTTTGATAATTCACATTATCATTCAATTTATTTTTCTCTTGATTATGATTGGCTACGTCACCTGCAAATAACTGCGTACAAATAACAAGCTGCACATGCGCATTACTGAGCAACGTTGTTCTGCTGCAAATAATATTCTGCTCATGCGCGTTAATGCTATCGAGAACTGTAAACATGGCTCATTTTGCCGAGATGTCGGAAAACGACTTGTCGTGTTTACTAGAACAAAAAAATGCCGAAAACACGAAAAAGGCAACTAAAATGGCCCTCAATGTATCTTGCTATAGAAAAATAATTTGATTGATAAAACAATTATTGGACTCGGCTATCGCAAGGCATCGGCAAATAATTGATCTGCTCGCCAGTGACAAATCTGAAATCACGATATATTGCTCAACCTCGTCCAATAATTGTTAATTAGGTTCAGCACATGAAAAGTTCGACGATTGAAACCGTCCTAAGACTCTCATAAACTCTCATTTTGGTTTGACCGAGAGAGAGATAACTCTTATATACAACGTTTGTCTATTCTTATCCTCGTTTGAAGGCTTAACTCGCGTATTATCGTTTTAACATGTAGCTTATTTGTCTATATATAAACGTATAAGTGTATTTTTATTTTTTCTCCAAAGAAGCGCACTGTATATGTGCTGATTAAACGTTCGGCCATTTCAACTGGGTATCATAAAGGTCAATATATCATCTAACCATTTGATGTTTATCTTACAAATAATGTTCTATTTTAAGGTCCAGCTGTTGTTCGACTTAGCTAAATTGATACAGAATGTTTTCTAATTTTGGTCACGCATTTGAATTCCTTATATTTAGCTATAAATAGCAACAAGCGTTTCTTTTTTGGAACATCTGTTTTATTGATCAAGAAATGATGCTATATCGAGCTTGACCGAAATAAAACAAATGCGATATAAATAGCAATATATTTTGTAAACATTAATCAAAACCAGCGAGAACGTTTGCGCCGACAATTCCCACGTGTTTTTACTTTGTATTTTTTACCGATTTTTAATCAGCCCCTAAAACGCGGGCCGTTGCGAATGTCCTCACTGCTATTTACAACCATACCAAGCTTTAAAAATTTTATTAATTGAAACCACCATTTGTTTTCTGGAGTTGATCTAATCTTGCAAGATTATTATTGTTGGTTGTAACATTCATTAACATTGACATTCATCATTCTTTGAATCAAGTAAAGAATCAGTTGTTTATTTCTCCTCCCGACATGTGTAAAGCCTAGTTTTCACGAGCGACATTGATGACTTGCACGTTACGTCACGGCAGCCATTTTGGTGGAACTTAAACAAAAGAATATCATTAAAATTATTTTGTTTGTGGCACCAACATGGCCACCAAAGCTTTGTCTTCGGAGTCTCAAGGGATGGTTGCAAGTCAAGCATAAGCATAACGACATACGCAAGCGCAGTTCGCATTTCATGGTCAATTTAACACTTTGTTCTTCCTAAAGGCTCGTTTACACAGGCGATTTTTGCTGCAATTTCAGTTCTGATCCTGACGTATGCGATATAGTGGATGACTCACTAAAGTATTGAACGTCGTAAGAGAATCTATTCGATCGCATGTGTTAAAAAGAGAAAAATCGCAGCAAAAAATCGCCTATGTAAACGAGCCTTAAGTATACAAAGGGGTTAACCTACCATGAAGTGCTAACTGCTCTTGCGTATGTCGTTATGCTTATGTCGCTAGTGAAAATTAGGATCACTTGAACATAAGCATAAGGACAAAACAAAAGGCAAAACAAAGGAATGAAGTGAAGCCTGCGACATAAACATAAGCATAAGCCAAGTGCAGAACAAAAGACGAAACAAAGAAAAATTCTCGTTGTTTTGTCTTCGCAAGTCCCAGAGGAGAAGTCATGGTTTATTTTCGTATTGTGCTTGTGCTTTTGTGGTTTCTGAACAGCTCGTTACTTCATGCATCTATAGGTGCGAAAGGGGAGCGTGAAGGCGGATTTCCATTCAGTGCTTTTTACCGCGCGATCGACTTCATTCGATCGCTTTCTTTTGAATTGTGAGCTCTCGACCGGATCCGTTCCAGTCGAGGGCTCACAATTAAAAAGAAAGCGATCGAATAAAGTCGATCGCGCGCGATAAAAAGCACTGAATGGAAATTCGCCTTGTGTGCGTGCATAGGAATGATGGATGAGTGCGCCATGGGGAGCGCCTGCAGGAAGATCTTGCAACTGTCATGGCAGACAATAACAGTGTTAGCGATGTGAACTTAGTGAATTAGTTGGGCAGTGTATACGCGGCCAAATGTCAAGCCGTTACCGCGCTCTTGAAAACACTCGCTATAGGAGGGCGCAAAACGTTTGCCGAATACTATCTGGCCATAAATACTTTCTTGTCCAAACTAACTCTCGTCTATATAAACACGCCCTTAGACCTTGAACACACTAACCAAGAATAATTTGAATAATCGATAAACACCAAAGATCACGATCCAATTTACGTAAACTGTTCGTTGGACCGCGAAAGAAAGACTGATACTTTTCATTTAGAACGACTGAGGCCATAGAAACGTTGGTCAACAATGAACTTTCACAAGCAACTTTGGCCTTGATGCTGTTTAAGATATATGTTACACACTAAGAGCCAGATGCAATCCACCGCCTTTTTAAAAGGCTTTTACCTTTCATCTTCTTAGTTTACAAACAAGTCCTAGCCCCATTAGTGATATTAGCATAAAAGCATTAGTGATATACAGGGTGTCCCAAAAAAAAGGCTACCTTTTCAAATTCAAATTAGCATGTTAATTCAAGCAACCCATTGTAGTTCTTTGAAATTCATTATCGCTTTTGAACTACGAATGCGTAAAAACACACAGTTTTATACACATGGGATATTAAACACAATAGGTTGTTTGAATTAACACGCTCATTTGAATTTGAAAAGGTAGCCTTTATTTTGGGACACTCTGATTCAAAAGCGATAATGAATTTCAAAGAACTACAATAGGTTGCTTGAATTAACATGCTAATTTGAATTTGAAAAGGTAGCCTTTTTTTTGGGACACCCTGTAAAACACACGGTTTTATACACATGGGATATTAAACACAATAGGTTGTTTGAATTAACACGCTCATTTGAATTTGAAAAGGTAGCCTTTTTTTGGGACACTCTGTACAGTGTGTATCAAAAAAACGCTACCCTTAGAAAATGAATTAGTATTCTTAAAGAGACCTATTGTAATTAAAAAAAAAATTATACACCTGGGAAATTAAGATGGTCCAAGCGCTGCGTTAATCAAGAAGAGAGAAAGCAGTTTTCTATACGAATGCAATCCAAGTTATTTTTTACGCATTCGTTGCTCAGAGGTGTCTAAGCCTTCAAACTATTACAATGGGTTCTTTGAAAAAAATGCTAATTCACAGTTGCTTCCGGTAGCGTTTTTTTGATACACACTGTAGATCTTAGCTATTTAGAACTGATATTGTTATATTTGTTATTTTATCTATCTATAATAGTAGCATTTAAAAACGTTTTTTATATTTTTTCCTTAGGTTGTGTCCGCACCAGCAGGTTTGTAATATTGCTTGAAAATTTTAATATACAATGAAATTGCTCTATACTTTATTACCTTTAAATGTTGAAAATGTACTGTATATTAATTATAATAATAAAATAGTAATGAGAATATTGCGATTTAATATTAGTTGAACAAATTAATCTTGCAATTTGGTACATTTACTTTTTAAGGCCGTCGCGAACGCGTTTGAGCAGGGGGTGTGGGGGTGTCAACAATTATTGGAACTAGGAAGAAAAAGACATCCTATAGATAGTGCGAAAAAGCAATAATATTCATTCAGGTAGCAAAAAGGATATTTATGAATTTTATAACCTTATTTCCTCATTCCTGTGGATCCCTGGATTTTGAATAGTAATTTGCCGACAAATACTGGTTTGAGCTTCATTTGCCGACGGCGGTTTTGCTGAGGGCCATCACACCCCGCACATCCCCTGCATACTGCCTTGCTTAGATCATGCTTGGTTCATGATTATTGTTCATCATTTTGACGATAGCCTTTTTTTATTTCTAGTCGCCGAAGTTTCTTCTATTACGAATGACGAGAAAATATCAACGCACTCAGACAGAATAGTAAAGAAAGAACTTCATGGCGATAATGAAGAGAAAGGTGGAGAGCAAATGTAGGCAATGTTTAGTTTATATTATTTTATTATGTTTTATTACATTTAGGTGAACGGAATACCCCCAACAGACTAGAAGCCCAATTGATAGGGGTTCCGAGGGCCTACGATTTAAGGTCGTTATCCGACAACACTCGAACGTTTTACCATTTGTTTTACCAAGGCAGCACTTTGTCCTCAATTATTTTTAAGACCCTGAGTGGTGGTCCGGCCCAGGATTTGAACCTATGTCTTCCAGCTCATAGACGTGTGGTAACCACTAGACCACAACAGCTGGTTGTTAGGTTGACATTATGTTTCCGCGTTTTAATTAGTATTTCGACAGTGAAATACGAAGATAGTTTGAACTTTAAACAGACCTATGTTGATAAAATTCACTCAATTCCCAAACTTTCATTTGAGTCACTCCACAAATTGTTCACGTGCATGTACTGTGAATAGTAAACCATCTTTAGCAAGAGAAAATAATAATATTGAAAATGATACTATAAAGCAATTTCTATCAGAAAGTGGCAAAAATACTGACAGCTTTGCCACAGTAAGAAGCATGATTTATTGTGGCAGTGATTTATCAGAAATTTGTTTACCAATCACCAACTCAGTCAAAAGCCTTGCCAGTTATATTCAGATAAGTGATAGTCATTTGTAATTTAAGTTTGCTGTATTTAAATATAATTAAAAGAATTGAAAAAAATGTGTACATACTACAGTGGGTTCATTTTGGAAATTTTATCGAAAATTAGGCTTCTCATGACTTTTGAGGCAGCACTTCCCTTGCGATAGTAACTTCTAGTATATAATTTTATCAGCTGATTGAAACCCAGCAATGGTTTTATCAGCTGATTGAAACCCAGCAATGGTTTTATCAGCTGATTGAAACCCATGTTTCAAGCCAATGCCCTTTGTTCAAACCTAAATAGTTTGTCTACACAAACATGACGCAGTCGACTGCTCCATGTTATCAATAAGTTTGGTCCCATTTTACCAGATCAAATGTTTTCGAAACAAAGTGTTTATATTTATACCCGAATCATATTGTGTTTCACCTCCCCCCAGCGCAGGCGACATCCTTTGCTGGCCACTGTGTTTCAGTTTTCGGTTTTATAAATTTTATTGGGTCAACTACACAATTATTTGTTTACAAAAATTCAGAGCAAAAGAGAAAATAAGAACAAGAAAATACAACAAGAATTCAAAAAAGTAGTTACCCAATCGGACGGGGCACGAACGGGACGCGAGTACCCATGCGAGGGCACCTCTCCGTAAACAGTACAATATTGAAACGTACAATGGCGTACCCTTGCGATTGACCAGGTACAGGTCCTATCCGCGTCAAATACAGAGAGCAAAAGTGCTGAGTAATGGCGGGAAAGGAAACTCTTAAATATAGTTACACTGGAGAAACTACTAGGTGGAGCTACTTTACAAACACGGTTACTTTTACTACTTTTACTCCACAACTTTGCAATGCGATTAAAGTAAGAGGCCTGATACGTATTGGTTTTACAAGATGGGGCAGTATCAACATGTCCTAACATATTATAGCAAGGATTCTTTCAAATATTGAATACCGCTTATTACATTGTAGGTCCAGTGAAAGGTGTTCAAGTTCATCAAATGGACACACGAAAAGAAGCCCTAGCTGGGACAAGGATCATTACCCAAAGAAACGTGTACGACGGGATACTGACCGCGAGAAAGGGACAACGAAGAATGATCGGACTCGCGAAACCATGGCAGAGCAGAATGCTGAAGTTGAAGAGGATATAAAGTAAGAACAAAATTTTCTTATCCACCACCTCATACATGTCTCTCCGATGGTTATAACTGATTAAAATGTGTATATTCTATTTTTTAGAAAAGTCAATCCAGACGCTCATCTTCAACAGGCCAAGACCCTTAAACGTGAAGCAGATAAACTGGTATGCAATACCTGTTTATGTAGTTCGTCAGATCACAAATCGCTAATGACCGCTAGCGTTGTCTGCCCAAATATTGTCCTATTCAAACGGATCACTCAAATCGACTTTTTACTTCCTTATAGGGAGTTGGTCCTAACATGGATCGCTGTCGCAGCGAGATTATCACCTCGCTTGCGAGGGGAATATATGGGTCTTCCTAAGTAAAATCATAATATATATTGTCAGCCGAAAATGTCATCTTCGTGGAGTTTTTAAACTTTTTTTACAAAATTACCGGATGTGATGTCACAAGAGGCATTTCAAACCAGTTTTCTTTTATTACTTGGCACAAACAGCAAAAATGTCCATGAACTATGAAGATGAAATTTTCGGCTGATAATATATATTATATATTATGATTTTCCTGAGGAAGACCGAAATATTACGAATATGTAAAATCCCCAAACGTGAGATAGGCACTTTAATACTTCCAGTATCCATTGTTGCCCGAATTATATGATCTGGGAGTGTTTCTGATGGACATACTTTTTGTTGTTTAGCAACTTTATGCAGCATGGTAGAATGCATGTGAACTATAGTCCTTTCTCGATGTTTTTCTTGTGCTAGTTGTTATAATTGACTATATATTTTATTTCTAGATTGACAAGGAGGCCAAAAGTAGAACTTACGTCGAAGCAATTATTCGTTTTATTTCCTGTGGGAGAGCACTAGAGGTAAGCTGAAAGAAGTCAATAATGTGCTCTGATTAATTTGGAAAAATCTGGTGAAATATAACGTTAATTAAATAGGATGAATTTCGTAAGATTAAATATGTATTGTGAAAGTATACCTTATTGAGTCGACTGGGCTTTCATGCTTCGCACAAATATTAAATCAGGTATGTCCTCTTACAAGAAAAAGAGAATATGACTAATTTATAGCAAGGTTTGTTCAGATATCGAAGGATATATAAAACAACAGACACATTTTATGGCCCGAAAAATGACCGTCAGCGAGAGATCACGTGCGCGCAATGCACCCCCCTGAGACATGTCATTTAAAATGCCTATGAAAATTTGTTTTCCAGTTTTTCGTTGTTAGCCATGTTTACAACACACTTTAAAAAAACCGTTAAGACGTTTTTAAGCCTCTAAATCGACCAATTTATTTAAAAAATCTGTCACAGAGACTGGGTCTGATGGCTGTGATGACGTCAAGGTGTTTGATATTAAATAGAGAGCATCAGATGGCGTATTTTTAAAAAATGTCAAGCGATTCGGCAACTAGTGTTGTTAGGAGCACCAGTAACGCAATATCTTTCACCGTGTTTTGTAGTTTTCTCGCTAATTTCTGTCATCTTTAATTACACTACTTGGAAACACCTTGACGTCACACCAACAAGTCACGTGGTATTTAGCCGCGCGTTGACCGACCACTTTTTGGCTGAAATGTTCGTTCTTTTATAGTATTTCATGTTGTATGAAGGCCAAAGTGTTGTAAGTTCGCCCCTGGTAATATTATAATAGTAAACCATCGTGGTAATGTTGTGTAAAAAAAATGTATTCAGTATTTCTATGTAACCATAGTCAATCGAGATATAGACCTCTTTCATAATGGCGGCCAGTTTAAATATTCTTTTATATGCATGCAAATTAGCCTTTCTGGCCTCGTTACAAAGCGACGATTCTTTGGAATTACAGACACACGAACGAGGTCAGAAAGGCTAATTTAAATGAATATAAAAGAATATTTAATTTGGGCGCCATTATGAAAGAGGTCTATGGTCTGGATTCTGGAAACTCCGCAAACTTCAAAGCGACTATTATGATGTTGAACGTTTTGATGTTGAACCGTACCTTACACCATGCACATCCTTTGTTTTAGGTTTATTAATATTTAAACAACACGGTTGAGCGATTAAACCCAAACGATTCTATTGGATGATTGCTTCATTATACTAAAATACAATAGGTTCAGTGACCGTGCACAAAATTGCATAACGACGAACAAAAAGATAGAACAAAGACTTTAGCTGAGTTTCCAGATTGTTGGTAAATACCAGAATTCATCATTTTCCACGTTTGACGTCAACGTATATTCTTTGGAATGCTCTATGGTTAAAAATAATATGTTTACTGATTCAAAAGAAATGTTTGACGTTAATCGCGGAAAATGATGCATTGTGGTATTTATGAAAATGTCTATTAACTCTTTCCTGACCGGCCCAGTCAAAGACCCGCAAAGTCGTCAATCGAAAAACACGGCACACAGTAACGGAAGATTAAAAATTGAAATTCGACAAGCGCCAGGAACATGAGATCCACGCACACGCCAAGTTTGATTTGATTTCATAAACAACTCTGTGATTGGTGGCATTTTGAGTTATCAAGATGCTATGCGGGCGTGCAAGGTGGCTTTCTAGAAAAATGTAAAATTTTCAACCTGATTTATGATAATTAATGCTAATTTATATTAACATAATGTGTTTTGTTCGGGAAATTTAAAAGCACACTGCAAGTAAAAGCCGGTTTATTGGGCTTTCAGAAAATGTATAGCTTTCCAACAGTTATTGTTATTTCAAGAGATATCAATAGAACAAAGAGGTGGTTCAATTTTGGATGTTTTTCAGCCTGTCGGGAAAGAGTTAAGCATTTGTTTTTCGCATCATTTATTCTTAGTTCCTTCTAGTTTTGCATTGTGGTCTGTTTATAAAATCAAGCCATTCATATGAACCCGTCCACTAATTTAAACCATGTTCACTATTTGTAGGATAAAGAGGAAACTGAACAACGTGCTGGTCAAATGTATTTTGAAACAACAGAACTACTAAGGTTAGAAAAACTATGAATATGTCATCGTTATTCAAGAACTATACATAAATGTAGCTGTAGATATATGATTTCTATATGTACACCCAATATGATTGTGATTATATGATTATTAATACTATTGTTATTGTAGTCGTCGTTAGGTTTACCGTCAGGTTTGCTTATATATCATCATTATAAAAATTAAATTATAAAATTAAAATTATATACATATAATTGATAGGACAGACATTCATAATCCGACCGATAGAGAGGGATATTGGACATACCGACATGACAGTTTTGTTCCCAAAGGACTAAACTTACGCGATTTGTAATTATTATTTTGCATATTAATTAGTTTTATTTTGTATATATATAAGTGCTCTGGATAGCACACCTTACTTGATCATTCTGAAGAAGGGCAGTGCCCGAAACGTAAATTAAAAAGTTTTTATCGTTCCTATTTGATTATTTTATATATATATATATATATATATATATATATATATATATATATATATATATATATATATATATATATATATATATATATATATATATATATATATATATATATATTTAAAATGAAAAGTTTCGGTTGCTACTCCGAGTTTCACGCGGTTAAGCGATCGTCAGGCGATCGCTTAACCGCGTGAAACTCGGAGTAGCAACCGAAACTTTTCATTTTAAATATATTACCTCGCTCTACCTATAATGGTATTGAGCGCTCTTTTATATTATACCAATGCTATAACTTTTTCGTTATACTCACTACTTGGAATATATATATATATATATATATATATATATATATATATATATATATATATATATATATATATATATATATATATATATATATATATATATATATATATATATATATATATATATATATATATATATATATATATATATATATATATATATATATATATATATATATATATATATATATATATATATATATATATATATATATATATATATATATATATATATATATATATATATATATATATATATATATATATACATGTATATATATATATATCTGGTTCATTACGTCATCGTTTGTTTGTGTCATAATTAGTCTGATTTTCAGGTTTCTGCCTGTCTCACGAATATAAGTGTACTGGCAGTCGGCGCATTTGATCTTGTAAATTGTAAATTGTCTTTCACGTTAGTCATTATATGTTGCAAAGTGGTCATGGGTTTATGTGCTATACGTATGTTGTAAGGTCGTAAAATACGTGCAATAGTTTCTGATGTACCTTAATAATTATGGTATTGTTGCTGTTGTCACAGTTGTACTGCTGTCGGTCTCGTTGGTCTCATTGTTTTTGTGTTCCGTTCAGTAAAGTTTGTATTGAAGTTGCTTTAGCAAAACACACGCGCCGAATATTTTCGTTTTCGTTGCATAGAGTTTCGGGTAAATCGCAAATAAGTTGTGAATAGACTGTAGCAACCTGGATGATCAACTTCACACTTATAATGATACTCTTAGGTTCAACCATTTACGTTATTATTGGTTGTTGTTGTTGTTGTTGTTGTTGTTGTTGTTGTTGTTGTTGTTGTTGTTGTTGTTGTTGTTGTTGTTGTTGTTGATGGTAGTATGTGTAATATTTATATAACCGTCATTTATCACTTTACGTTTCATTATGACAATATGGACCTACGCTGGAAATATTACCATACAGCCACCAGTTTTACAAGCTCACTAATGTACAGCAACCATTGAACTAATGATGACTGACATTAAATTATTAGATTCATCCTAAAGCACGTGCTAGGAAAATCTGATGACAAGCGGCTCTTGGTTTTATGGTTAGTAGTAGAAATCTGGTTTTATTATTCTCTTTTTTATTCCAGCCGACATGACAGACTTAAAGGCTATTCCCAATAATAGACCATTTTTACGATCATGCTAGAAGTCGTCGGTGGACTATGCAGTTATTTATCAATTATTGGATGAGTCTAAGCAAAATATAATGATTTGTCAGTGGCGAGCTATCGAGACACTGACAAATCATGATATTTTGCGATAGACGAATTCAGTAATTGATTTATCATTCAATAATAAAGAAACTTCTTTCAATTTCGTCCTCCGACAGCTGAACACATGAAAACAAACAAGGATGCGAAAATTATTTGAAACAGCTGTTGCTAACTTGCTACTTGCTAGTGCGCATGCTCAGAAAATTATTTGCAGCAAAAGGCAAAGTTTACAATCAAAATTCATGATACAAACGAAGTGAATGATAATCATAGTAATTATATGGACTTTGTGCAAACAGAACGGTGATGGTATTAGAATGGTATTGGAAACAAAGCAAAGAAGCTTTCTTAACAGTTTACGTCGTCTCGATAACGCTAAAAGATTCTCGGTGAAGTCATGTGTAGTAGAGCGGCGACGTAGTCGTTGTTATGGTTACCCTTGTCAGGTAAATGTTGAACCATTCATCATCTTTGTTTTGGATAAAAATTTCAATGGAAAGATTAAAGAAAGCAACCTTACACTTTCAATGATAAAAAAATGCAAGCTTCTTATTCCACCGTTCTCGTTGGCGAATGATTGTAAAGCATATTAACGTTGATAACGTTCTCTGGTTTGTAATATTTATTCGAGTTACGAGCTTTCGACTGCCAGTCTGCAGCCTTCGACGGGTGAATTACAATGAATAGTGTGACATAAACAACGGTTTACAATTACATACATGGACAATAGAAGTGATATAGAGTCACAGTTCTGCCTATGAATAGATTCAATTGAATCTATTCGTAGGCAGAACTGCCACTCTATATCACTTCTATTGTGAAACCAGAGAACGTTGTCAACATTAATATGAATAATCCTGGTTTCGCATTCAACATCTTTAGATTGTAAAGCACTTTAAAAATCCATTTAATTTGCTGTCGTAATTTAATTTGATATCGTGTACAGAAAATGTATCTTATATTGGTTGGCTGCTAGCCTCCTTTTGTTGCAAGGGCGCAGGAACCGTACAGCCGGAGGACCCTTGCTCTGACTAAGTGACATTAGACTGCTGTGGCGAAACGACGTTCTCTCAACAGAAACTTGTTATATTTACGTTAATCTATTATTGTACTGCGAATAATTACCAACATCTTGTGTTTTCCACCATGCTTTAATGCTGTCATTATTAAACATTTTTAAACACTACATCAAGATGTTTTCCTATACGATCCTTTTTCAAGGCAGTGCCCAATTTTTGACTTAAAGTCATAACCTCTTTCAATTTATTTTCTATATAATATGTAACAAGACAACTTTTTAAAATGTCGATGCTTATGAGGGGTAGTAGTCAAGCCATAGTCAAGCTTAGTTTGTTTGTCACTATGTTTTAATGTTATTTTTTCTAAACCTTCAAATGTTTTATATTTCGTTTAGTTTGCGGATTCAGTCGATATTGTTGCACAAATTATATCGCATGAAAAGTAAACAAGTTATTAGAAATTCGCAGGTATTTATCAATGATGTTTTTTAAAAACATTTTGATGTTTTTTGTTTCTTAAAAACGCCTTAAATTCATTCCTTACCCTATCTTTCTGTTCTTTTTTAGACATTAGCAGAATATTTTAAGGTAACCGCATTTTTGTTTGTTTGTTTGTTTGTTTGTTTGTTTGTTTGTTTGTTTGTTTGTTTGTTTGTTTGTTTGTTTGTTTGTTTGTTTGTTTTATTCGTTAATTTGTTCATCAACCACTTATCCATTCGTCTTTCTATCCATGCACCCACCCACTCGTTTATTATTTATTTATTTACTTTAGGCAACCCAAAAGAACAACGTTTCTTCTCCATACCCAGCCAGTAACAAGTAAGTTGCTTGACGTTTCCATCTTTATAATCCATATTAATTTTGTTAAAGTGTTATTATGAATAAAACTCATCTTCTCCTTTTGTCTCCTTGGGCCAGTTGGTTGTTTATTTTGTTATTTTGGTACTTTTAAACATTCTAGAACCAAGCCTTTCTAAATTTGTATAATATCTAAAAAGAAAAGTTCAAACATGATTACCATCATCATCATATTTCCGTCTACAATATTTTCATTACTCCTGGATTAGGATAATATATCGCCTTTTGAACAACTAGGCCCTGGTTTAAAACTATTATCTCCAAACAGCCTGACAAATATGTCCGAATTCGAGTACGAACTCTTACTATTTTTACTATAATTGCTTCCTCTCATGCCCACCATTTACTCGAGTGACAAAACTCCAATCACAAGAACTAGTGGATCGAACTCCAAATTTCCGTCGAAAACCACATTGAAACTTTCGCAGTTTCTTCTAGTTTATTAATGGCGGACTATTATATTTTCCGGTTGTATTTTATGCAAGTTTACTTTGGGTATTAGCAAGCAGCATTAGTCATACACTTTCATCTAGAAAACGTTGCGTAGGTTCACACCGTTGCGTAGGCCCGCCGTTGCACACTTGTAATAATTCAGTTTTCTTGAATTCATTAGACACGCCAGTACTCCATCGCCCATGTCTCCTACGCCTTCTCCAGCTGGTAGTATTGGCAGTATAGGAAGCAGTGGTAGTAACAGCAGCAGCGAAGGAAATCCTGCCTCATCTTTAAATGGACGTCATTTACCTCACACGTCCGGTACAAATTCGTCTGTGACGTCACCTGTTTCGATATCCATCCCGCAACGGATATATACTGTGATGTCACAACAAGTGTCGACCACAAGTAAACTGGTACACAGTGTTGACATCTGGGAAAAGGCAGACAATCTCATGGTAGATTATCAAGGTAACGTGTATTTTTTTTATTTCGTCTCAATACACCTACCTTGCTTAAACACGGAGCGATCGCATAAAAAGGACCACCGTCCATAGCATTGACAAATTAAAATTTAGAAGAGAAGGTGGATTAAGCCACCGTAACCATGGTGTTTGAAAAAGGTGTCTTCAATAATTATTCCAAAGTATATTTAGAGAATAGAACCGTATTTTAATGTAGGAACATATGCCCCTTTTATGCAACTCCTGGTGGATTGCCATCGGACAATAGGATTTATGCATGTAGATATGATCTCAAGCCTACTGAAAAAATAGCTTGCTCATACTGCCCAAAAATAAACGTGGCGGAACCATGCATGAAGATGTATTGCCAATTTGTCACACATTTTTACTTTTTTTTAAACGTGTGGACATTATAAACTTTACTTTTGAAGCAGTCCTTAGTTATTTTTGTTTTGCAATGGATTATACATCTAATGCATAATACAATGATAGCGAGAATGATGATCAAGGCCTCGTTTTGTGTTCACCCACCTCAGCTTTCGGTTTCGGTAGATAACACAAACCTTAGTCTTAATAATGATTTATGATTTGAGTTTATGATTTATTAACTTCGCCAACAATTACAACTACATACAGACGTACAATGACAAAACAAATGGCAGGGACACCGCTACAGCATAGCCAATTACAGCGGACCTAAGGAATAAGATCTAAAATCCTAATAAATGACAATATTAAAAGCAACAAATAATAGAACGCATAAGACTGCGGACAGTGTTACACTTACAACAAATTGTCTTATAAGTTCTTGGATAATAATAAATAATAATAATTTTTGCTATCATCTTCAACCTCGTCCAATAATAGTTAATTAACTCGTGTTCAGGTTTATTCGTAAAAATATTCGTGAAAGCGTTGAAGTTCCTATGGCATTGCGCAGTCAATACACTATGTTTTTCGGACCGGCCATTTTAGACTACAATTTCATGGAACGCGAACAGATTGAACTATTACGAGACAAGTGGCAACACAGTTTCCTGGTGAAACCAAAAAATATTCCAGTTTTTAAATGTTCAATTAATATGCATTTAGAACATATCGAATAGAAAAAATCATAAAACGTTATTGTCCCAAATAAATAGGCTATAAAAGAATGAACATTTCATCCTAAAACTTGCCACGCGCGGCTAAAATACCACGTGACTTCCTGGTGTGACGTCATATTGTTTGCAAGTAGTGTAAAAATGGGGGGAAAATATGGGTTAAATTGTGTACTTGCCGTCCCTATTTCTTCTGTGGATATACATCTTCTGAACTGCTTGAAACATCTAAAGATCCTGATCACGCTCATTTCGATTTTGAACAACGTCCAGATAAACATTGTTTACCTTGTAAACATAAATTAAATACGTAAAAGCTTACTGTGTTTTACTGTGGCTTCCTTTTTACTGTGGTAAAAAGGAAGCTTTTACGTATTTAATTTATGTTTACAAGGTAAACAATGTTTAGCTGGACGCCAAACCTATCTTTTCGAAACTCTATCTTTTGCTATTCTACGAGATTCAACGTTTACTGCACGAAAGGAATTATGGTTAAATGTACCAGTCTCCATCTTTTTTGGTACTGTCAATTGTTTTAGAAAATAATAAATATGAAAGTATGTTGTAAACATGCCTAAACACGAAAAACGTCAGGAAAACAATTGCATCATAAGCACTTTAACACCATATTGAAATAAAACTAGGAAAATCAGTGTCCTATAATGAAGACTTCCTAATTCTATCTTTCTCCTTTAAAAGGACACTCCGGCCCAAATACAAATGTAGTTCATATGAAAGATCTTACTGACTTTAGATTATTTCCAAAGTTTCAGCATTTCTATCAATTTAGTTAAGAAGATGTGGCTAGTTGAAGTTGGAGAGTTTGTCCAATTTCGACGCCATTTTGTTTCTCAAATATGACGTCACTGAGTGACGTGATCTCGTATTATGCCTAAGAAGCTCCTCTACTTTCCTGCATGATGAACTAAATAGTTTATTTCGACTAATTTTCGTCCAAAGACCATTCACAATAACTATCACTATGTGATCGCCATCAAAACAACTCCACTGACGATACAGAATCACTCAATGACGTCATATTTTCAAAACCAATATGGCGTCAAAATCCACAAATGTTCAACTTCAACTAGCAATATCTTCTCAACTAAATTGATAGGAATGCTGAAACTTTGGAAGTAAACTAAAGTCAGTAAGATCTTTCATATGAACTGCATTTGTATTTGGGCCGGAGTGTCCCTTTAAGCTATAGTAAAGTAAGTCTATTTATTTTCCGGTCTGTATCCTAGTAAATCACGCTTTCTGATTGGCTAACGTCCGTATCAGACAGTACCGACCTCGCAGGCTAAATCCACCTGCATCAAAGTTCAATTTAAACGTAGAAATAGTGTTTGCCATTCCGCCTCTTCAATGAAAGCAGTAAACACGTTATACACCCGCCTAGGTCAGTCCGTGTAGGGAAAACTGTGCCCTCTGTCTTGAATAACATATATATAGTCCCCTGACTTTTCTTCTCTGATTTTTCAGAATTTTTTTCCACGATGGATTCAATATGTGGTGGTGCTTTAACATTTCACAGGTGAGGTTATATCATTTAATTATCTTTAATTAATTCGACATCTAAGCCTGGTTTCCATATATAGTCGCAAGGATCGTACGAATATATGGGAACCAGACTTATGGACACATCGCAATCGTCTACTTTCACGACTCATACGATAGCGATAAGACAATCGTATGACGATCGTACGATGGCGTTTTGATATGGAAACATCCTTACGAATGCGACAAGCAAAATGATTTTTTGGGATCACTTTTTGGGGGACCTTGACTGCGCATGTGCATCCCACAAGCATTCTCTTTCACGTTGGCCTATAAACTGAGAGTGGGGGGTGTACATGTGAGGGGGGCTTTGGATGGGAAAAAGAAACCCCTTTCTAGGTGGGGGGTTATGGTTAGGATTAGGGTTATTTAGGGTTAGGATAAAGTTATTTCTAGTTAGCCAATCAGATGGCTTCCCTGCGTCAATGGATTATTGTGATTATTTCGTTTGTTTCATTATTTCATATTTTGTTCTCTTTTTTTTCCAGCTCAATAGCTCATGTTGTAAATTATGTAAAAAGAAGTTTGTCGAAGTTACACGACTACGGTAGAGAAACTTAGTAATTTATGTCTCCATATACATTATAATGGGGATTGGAATATACAGGTAGAATGCAATATCAAAATGACACAAAAAGCTTATTATTATAATTATGAACAATATTATTAGCAATGGTACTGCCAGCGTTATTATATAGAGAGTATAAGCAATGACAAAAAGTGAGAAATCGAGTACAAGGTTGCTTTGTAGGTCGTAGCTACCTGCATGTATTATAAATTAAAACAATTTTACCAGTACATGCTAGAAAGGTTTTATATGGGTTTTCTGCTCGATGATTTTCTTTATAAAATGTAAAGAAAACATGCTTTAATTTTTAATTGTTTTTATTGTCAAGAAAGAGTAAAGAATATAGTTTTGAAAGTATATATGCATACACAAGAGACGAACGAAGAAAATTATGTCACTTGAAATTCGTCGTAGATTGTAAAATATAGCGAATACTATAAGGACTGTTTACAATTGCTCACATTTTCACGAAAGTACGTGGCGTACGCTGGGGAGAGGAGGGGGTAATATGGTGAGGGCCGTTGTGCACTTTCCAGAAATACAAAACTGAATGCCGATTCATATTTCGCTGTTAATTTCGTAAAGAAGTATGAACTAATATATGAAAGACGAGGAAGAGTGTTTCATCAGTATATCCAAACACCGAGAAGTTTATTGAAAACCGAAGCGAAGCTGAGGTTTTTTAACAAACTTCGAGGTGTTTGAATATCCTGATGAAACATTCTTCCATTTATATTACATCTCAAACAAATCCGTATTTTAAGAGAAAATCGAGGTGAAAGTTGGCTTAATTTATGTAATTTCTTCCTCCGATATCCAAACCTCCGTCTCGGTGCTGATTTCCTTTGTTTTCGGCTCATGAATTATTAAGATGCATGTTGAGATGCATGTTGAGATGCATGTTTCAACCACGATATTGCTTTCCACTTTCTTTTAATAGTTTATCTTTGTGCCATTACAATGGTCATTTTGTGTATCAACAACTCAATAATCTATTCTTAAGATCTGATCAACGTTTCCTTGATTTTCAATCTTGTATAGTTCTAATTTTGTATTTCATTTTATATATCTTGAAATGGATATCGCCATTCCAAAACAGGATGCAGAAAAAATGAACTTGAATTTTTTAAAAAATGAACTTGAATTAAAAATTAAATTTATTTTCAATTGGTGAATTTTATCAAACATATTTTTATTTTTTTACACTTTTCGTGAGAAATGGGATACTTTGTATACGCTAGTGAAAATGTAAATGGTTGTGACGAGGTCCTAAGCTCAATCTATCGGTGGAGGCAAGTGTTGTGCGACTTGTTGCTCGACAAAACTGATGTAAAAAGGCCAAAAACGGATGCATGTATTGGTTGTGCACCTCGTGAATTTTGAAACTTCTAATTTTGGTTAACTGGGAATTTGGTTACCAATATTTAGTTTATTCAAGCAACTGTCATTGATTAAGAGCTATCTGCGCCTCGCTTCAAACGGCATAAATTGCCCTCAACTCCTGCAGTTTTCCCCCTAAGCCGCCTTGCGCAGTTAGTTGAAACAAAAACCTCTTACTCGAGTTGGTACTCGTTGTCGTTGCTTAAATTCTCTATTGTAAAATTTACCCTTTGTAAGGGTGTGTATTATGTAGGATCTTTGTCGTATATATATAAATTTCTGTCAACAAATTTCTCTGAGAAATTGTATTATAACTATAGGTTGTGGGAAACGTATTGATGTGGGTAATATTTTGTAGTATTTCCAATATTTTCCTACTAAACGCGCTGTTATAGTAGGTTTGAGTGGCACATAGGTTGTTAATAATACCAGGGTTGCTGAAGATAATAAATACGGTTTACGCAGCAAATGTGCAAATCGAGTATCTGTTTCTCTTTTTGATGTCTCACTGGACCTTACTGTAGTCAAGAAATAAATTACTTTTTAAGTATGTTGTCATAGAAAGTACCTATCCGGGGTTTGGGAATTTTACATATTTGTGATCTTTGGAATCTCTTGAGAAGAATTGTAAAATATCTTGTCGTGCGAAAATTTCATCTTCATATACCTTGCTAAAAAGATTTACAAGAAATGACGTAAAAGCAGGGACACGCAAAAACATTGATTCAGCAGTAAAATACAATGAAAGTTTGGGAATTAAGCGAATTTTGTTTAAATAGGTGTGTTTAAAGTTCACAGTCAAACTTTCTGTGTATTTCACTGTTGAATTACTGTGCTATCGAAGTCATCGCGTGTCCCTGCTTAGACGTCATTTCCTGTGAATAGCAAATCAACTTTAGCAGGGAAAAAGGCATGAAGATGAAATTTTCGAACGACAAGATATATTACATTTCTTCTTGGTAGAACCCAAAGATTACGGATATGTAAAATCCCCAAACCCCGGATCGGCACTTTAATAGTTTTACGGTATCTGCTCTTGTACTCGAGAGATAACCTTTTCATTCTCGTATGTTATTCTTCAGGACGCCGTCTCGCAAACTCTAAAATGGCGGCGTTCAGAAGCATAAAATACGAAAATTAAAACGTTATTTCTCGAGTACAAAAGTATTACATGAGATAATTTTAGCTGGAAAAAATGTTATAGGTTACTGTAGGTTTTCACAAGGATCCAAAATTGATGTGCGACCTACAATATACAATTATTTTGCAAACTAGGAGTGTTAAACGAGGTACTTTTTCTTGTAATTTAAAACGCAATTTTAGCTGGAAAACTGAAATATTGAAGGTTGCTGTAGGTTTGCACATGTATGCAACTTGTTGACCTGCAATGAAATTATATTGCAAACTGTAGGAGTGTTATACACGAGGCAGTTATTCTTGTAATTAACTCTTTCCTGTCCGGCTGAAAAACATCCAAAATTGAACTACCTCTTTGTTCTATTGATATCTCGGGAAATATCCATAACTGTTGCGAAACCTATATCTTTTCTGAAAGCCCAATCAACCGGCTGTTTAGTTTAGTTTATTAGATTTATCACTCTTTGGTAAACGGAATACCCCAACAAGCTACGATTTAAGGTCGTTATCCGAGAAGACCCGAAAGTCTTACCATTTGCTGATATTATTGCAAAGGCAGCACTTTCTCCTCAATTATTTTTAAGACCCTGAGTGGAGGTCCGACCCAGGATTTGAACCTGTGTCTCCCAGCTCATAGACATGTGTGGTAACCACTAGACCACAACAGCTGGTTAGCTGTTACCAATGCTTTTGAATTTTCCGAACAAGACACATTATGTTAATATAAATTAGCATTAATTATCATAAATCAGGTTGAAAAACTTCCATTTTTTCTAGAAAAGGCCATCTTGCACGCCCGCGTAGAATCATGAAAATTCAAAATGCCACCAATCGCAGAGTTGTTTATGAAATCAAATCAAATTTGGCGTGTGAGTGGATCTCGTGTCCCTGGCGCTTGTCGAATTTAATCTTGCGTTACCGTGTGCCGTGTTTTTCGATTGACGACTTCGGGGGTCTTCTATGACCCCTTTTGACTGGGCCGGACAGGAAAGAGTTAAGGCGTGTTTCAAACGTCGAACTCGAAACTGCCGAAATAATTAATGTAAATTAACAAAATCGTTTGTTCAAGTTGCTCATGGAATTGGGTTCGGCACATGAAAGTGGTGAAACGTTGAGTCGTCACGTAGCTCATGGTAGAAGCTAATTTTTTATTGGCTGTTGGTTAGTAACCATCATATAACAAGATCCTAACTAGTGGGCATGTTTACTAGATTCTTATGTCTGATTGGATAAAAAGGTCGGAAAATGACCAATCAAATCTGTTCTTCAAGAAGCCACGTCTTTACCCGAAACGTTGGTTTGAAACGGGTCATAGCAAGAAAATTTGTCTCGTCGACTAACAACGCCTTAAGTTTGTAAACACAAGTATACTTTGTGACAATGTGCAGGCAAAAGCATTGGAACTAGAGAAGCACAATCTCAGCGAGATATTGATAATTTGAAATTGTAAATAACTTCTTTATTGTCACTGCTAGTTTCTTCTTGACCTTTTTGAAAACCTAGCTGTGGTGGTACTTAATTTGAAAACTACAGTCTGTCAACTTGGAAAAGTCGCACACGAATTATTGTGATCTTTGGGCGACATGATTTTGTACAGTTCACGTGAAAATCACATGTCTTATCGCTATCGTGGCATGCGTGGCAAACTTATAGCTGCTCCTGTAAAGCTCTACAGTCAAACCTGTATTAAGCGGCTCTGCATTAAGCGGACAGGTCAAAAAGTGCCGAATTAAATCGCACATTAACCATACAAATATGACCTTTTCCAAGCGGACACCTAAATCGATATAAAAAGATATCAAATCCCTGTATTAAGTGGACAACGTTTTCTTTATTCTTTGATATTTACTTTAAATTATAATGCAGACAGCCAGATTATTGCAGAGATTAGATTAGAGTCTTTCCTGTTTTCAATGTCTCACGACGAAAATCAGGAAATTTCGGTGCAAAGGTTCTTGTGCATATTTAAACTGCGTTTGGTTCAAGTTAATGTTATTTTGATTTAACATCGAAGTTCTCATTATCTAGTTCTCAACAGTCTCAGGAGAAGTGGTCTCCTCGATTCATACACATATTAATCCTTTTTCCCTTGATGATAACTTTCCCAATTTTATATTACTGCGTAGTTAAAATGTTGGTCAAGGAAATTTCCTTTCAGACCATGTCTAACCGTATCTAGAATCCAGGAGGCCTGGGTACGAGAAACTCTATTTTAAGCGGACACCTCTATTAAACGGACACTAAATAATTCCCCGCTTAATACAGGTTTGACTGTATAAGCTATTACGAATTGAACATGGTGTGATCCGTTATCAGTTCTTACTGGAATAAAACTCATTCGGCCTTATTACCAATAGAGTCATGTTGCAGCTCTGGGAATGAGATTAAGTTAGTGTCACCATTTATCCGCGGTGTGTAAACCGTTATGTAGGGTGCCGCCATCTTGGATATGATGACGTAATATGGCTGCACCTGTTGATCCAAGACGCTGATTTCAGAGCATTTAATGCCTTTTGACCCTATTTTCCTATGGATTATGTGTTATGAGGATAAACTTCAGTTTTCTACGATAGTGGCAGAGTTAAAATAAATATAATTCATTCATTCACAGAAATAAATGACACGTAAAGTTTGCATTTTAGTATCCGCTATTAAAATGGCTGAGTGCGAGAGAAATCACTACTGATCTAGAAAGAAGACTGGATCGAGCAACCTATTGTCATAGAGATCATAAATAAAACAGTTTTATTTATGATCTCTATCATGAAGCCTGCAAAATTTGACAGGCCCCATAGGTCGTGAATAAAAAATGTCTTCTGGTCCTCTTTATAGTAAAATTATTTTATTTTGTGGATGGTAAAAGGGCATATAATCCAACAAAAAACCTAAGGAACCTCAGTTGGTCCCTAAACAATAGTTGCTCGATCCAGTCTTCTTTTGAGATCAGCGGAAATCACTGATCTATATGCGTTGACGTCATAACCACGCAAATCTGCAAATGCGCGGATACAAATGTTAAGGGTGGCGGAAATAGGGCGGTCGGAAAAACAGAATGAGCCAATGTGTTCGAACATGGTTTATGCGTTAATGTCCGGTTTACTGATAATATTAGTAATTGATTGATTGATTGATTGATTGATTGATTGATTGATTGATTGTCGTTTATCGGCATGTATGGAAATGCACGATGGTTGACACTTTAAGGAGGAGAATGAATCTGAAGTAATTATGCAGATTAAATTAGCATTCAACCTAATTTAATTGGAAAAAAGAGTTCGTTGCACTCCGGGCTAAATCCTTTTTCATTAAAACTTTCCATCTGGTTTCTGTAATAAAAAGGCAAATTTTTAAGAATTTCTGTATAAATCAAATTTTTTTCCCAAATAAAAATTACGATTTTTCACCGTAGCAGTCGCTTTATTTATTAACATTATTTGATGCCCTGAGTTCTATGCATATGTATATGTATGTATGTATGTATGTATGTATGTATCAACTTTATTTAATGAGGGTACAACACTTGACAGTAATTCAACTGATGAACTAGTGGCACTCTAGAAATATTTAAAATAGAATACAATAGAGTAAATATTACAATAAGGTAGATATTACAATAACTATAGTATTAAAATCTGAATGATAGATAATTAAATTAGACTTGACTAAAATGCTCCACGTTACTATAACGTGACTGGAAATGACTAAAAAGTACCTTTCTAAACAAAGGTAATGACTGTTTTCTTCAAGTTATTGGGCAATGAAAGACGACACAGCAAACGATCGTCCTCCTTCAGTTTCACGTTTGAAACGACAACGGGTTACACTTTAAAAGATCATACATATAGGCGGGACAGTTTCCCTTTGAGCGTTTATGAATTAAAATACACCTATTTAACGCTACTTCATCATAAAATGGTAGCCAATCTAGTTTTTTAAATGCACACTTTTTTTCATGCACACTTTTCGAGGTTAAATTTGCATTTATTCCACTCCTCAAGAAACGCTAAGGAGACGGTGGAAGGTCAGCGAAAATGGCCCTAGGATCAGGCGGTCAATTCTACGAGACTATTTCCAAAGACGTAAAAATTACAAAAATAGTCAGGGAGCATATGTCCAAAAATTAGGATCCGTGGGAAATTTGTGATTAAAGCAAGCCACTCAGCTAGCCGTGTTTAGGGAACCATAAATAACAAGAAAAGAGATGTTGCCAAGTCTACAACCTGCACGGAGGTGTTTTAGGGGGTATTTTTCAAAATGACATCAAATACCTAGCATGAAAACGAGGCTCTGAATGAAACTTGTCTATCTTTGGTATAAAGTGATAAAATCTCGCCAAATTCACACAACTTCTTTGGGAGGCCTTTGGGTATTACATTGTGTACTGGTTGCCGGTCACGTGATCATTCCAACGTCAAAACGAGGCTCTGTATTGGCGCTCTTGATTGCAAAATGCCATAAAAACAAACCAGAGTACGAAAAAGATCGTCTTGTTCATCACAAAAGGGATGCGAAAACATCAATATTGCCATGCTTAAAGATAACCTGAGACTATCTTACATTTTTTGTCAATCCTAAAGGTTTGCTGTAGAAAACCACAGGTAACCCATCCCCCCCAAATATTTTTCATAGCATATCTGATATACTTTTTATTTGCGAGAGCATTCTACTACTGAATGTTATCCAGATAAAGTGTGAATAGTTGTAGCCTTATTTTCATCGTTTATGTCATTTTATTCTCTGAAATGTTGAAATTTTGTGAAGCTTGTATTATTTGCTTCAATAAAAATATTGAAATATGTAATTGCAATCATTTGATCACGATGTATGTTAAATTTAACATTGACGATGATTATAGAAAATCAACTGTCTTGAAGCAAAATAATGTATCGCCAATATGACACAAGCAGCCTGTTGATTTTTCCGAGGGACTGGGAAAGAACATCTTCCAGTCACACTGGTCAGCGGTTTTTATAATCAAAATCATAGAGATCATAAATAAAACTAGAGGGGGCACTTTGAGGAAAATCGGGTAGCCAATTGGGCGCCGCCATTGCTCAGTTGGCGGCACAATAACTCACCCGGATGTACAATTACCAGCTCCCAGACCTCTGCCTAGACTACGAGTAGGAGGAGAATTTTAATGTTTTTAACATTACGTCTGACGTCTATAACTGAACAGACAACGGCAAAATGGAATCAATTTGTTTTATACAATAAAAATTGGAAACAAACCATTCAAAAGCTTATTAGGGCCTATTAGCTCTTTGGCGATTTCTGGGGCATGAAAAAAGATAAAAGCAGTCGGCTGACGTGATCTGGCGTGAGCTGACGTGGCTGTGCATCTGTCCTCTATTCTCCTGTCTACCTGTTTGAGAAGTCTACAAACGAGCATGAATTTACCATGGCTGGTTTCCGGGGGGAAAAGGTGTATTAGCACATGTGCAGTTTCAACACGGTTTTTGTTTTCTACACTGTCAAAAGACATGAAAAACAACGAGCGACCTTTGACCTCACGACAATCACCAGATATTTTTTACATCCGGGTGTGCTATCTTGCCGCCAATTTATCCAAGATGGCAGCGCCCAATTGGTTAGCCGGGGTCAGTGAACTCTATATATGGAACGCTAACTCCCAGTCATAAGTCGGGTAAAAAGTGAGGCAAGGTTTCAGGCCCCCACACGGTTTGCAGGTACATATTTTTTATTTTTTATTTTTGGATGTTAGAACAGTTAGATTATCCGCTCTTTTTAAGAAAACTACGTTTTCTAGCCGGATACGCTGTACGCATATTGTAAACACATAATTTATCTTTGTTTTAATATATATTGTAGCTTTGGGAGTTGATTATTTCTCAAGAAAATGTTCGTCGAAGACAGCCGAAAGTTCGTGTTTTTTTTTACAAGATGGTATTCGTGACGAAAATTATATTTTTGGGCATGTTCGGTTACCGCTTTTAAAGAAAACTAAGCTAGCTGCAGGGATAAAGCTGTACGTATATTGTTAATAGATAATTTATCTTTCCTTTAATATATTCTATAGCTTTGGGGGTGGTTTATTTCTGAAGAAAACGTTTGCCAAACATAGGCGAAAGTTTGTGTTTTTGTTTTGAAGCTGGCGTGCGTATTACGAAGTCAGTTACTGAGCGATTCACCAGTTCAAGCATGGATAGTGAAATAAATTAATTTTACTAGCTATCCATGGTTCAAGTAAGTTATTTACCAAAAATATTATAAGGTCTACAACTACAAAAACGTTTACCTTGAAGCAGAGACTGAATATATCAGGACTTAAAATCTACCTGCAAACCGCGTATGGGGCCTGAAATCTACCTGCAAACCGCGTAGGGGCCTGGAACTTTTTGCCTCACTTTTTGCTTTACGAGTTATCGTTCCAGTTATATATATTGAGTTCACTGGCCGGGGTTGACTGAAATGAAGATTGGATGCCCCCTCTAGTTTTATTTATGATCTCTATGATCAAAATAGCATTCCACCATTTTGTTTACTGTAAGTACCAAACATGATGCATTGTACTGGAAATGGCGGATAACACAGTCAAAAGAGATCTCAATTTCAATCTTTGTGTTATTTGCCAGAAAGGGAAAGAGGAATGTTTAGTTGATAATCCTCAGTCACACGAAAAGTTGCTAAAGTGCATAGAAGAACGAGCCACGTACGGGGATTCTCAGTTGTCAGTTGCATGGGAGCAACTTCGAGATACCACGCCACAACAGTTAGCGTCAAGCAATGTTTCATGGCACAGGCGATGTTATCAAGACGTCACCCATGTAGGAAAGCTCAAGAGAGCGAAAGAAAGATTTGAAAATGAAGGAAACGAGCCCATAAAATCCAAGTGTAGAAGAAAAACAGAGCAGAAGTTCACAAGATCACAGACATCCCCATATGATAAGGACGTATGTTTCTTTTGCGAACAAGGTCCTGGCTATCGAGGTACTCTGAGTTTGGTTAGCACTACTTCAACTGGGCAATCCATACGTACTGCTGTTGAACTGACTGGCGACGAAAGATTGTTAACAAAACTCTCCACTTCCATAGACGCCAATGATGCTCATGCAATCGCTATTAGATATCACAACATTTGCTATACGAATAACGTGACTAATGTATTGCGTCAATCAAAAAGTACTTCTGATCAGGATAGTGCAGAGATAGCTGCAACAGTAGAGTTTCTAGACATCACGGAGAAGTCTTTAAGAGAAGGGCAAACTTTGAATATGGCTGACCTTGAAAACGTTTTCATCCGTCTGTTGCAAGAAAATGATGTAGCAAGTCCTTCATGTTGTAGGAAAACGCTGAAGAAGTTGATTTCAAATGAAATTCCTGATGTTGAATTTCATCGACCAGTGCAGAGGAATGAGCCTGAACGGCTGACCGTCAAAGCAACAAGGGACGAATCTATTTTGTCATCCAAAGATTCAAATTCTGAAGGCGATCAAATGAAGGTTATTTATAGAGCTGCAACCATTCTTCGCAAACGTATTAACAGATGTAAAAAGTGGGTGTTCACAGGGAGTCTTGAAGACATCGAGGAGAAACACTTGCCAAAGGAGCTCTGCTGCTTCTTCAGATGGATTGTTCAAGGTCCAAATGCATTAACGTCAGGTACGGTTGCTCTCATGAGGCAAATACCTTAACATGTAAAGCTTTATCGTATTCTTAAAATCTCGAGATCTGATGTTCTTCTATTATTTTGTACAGATAACAAATCCGCTGAAGTACACAAGCGTGCTCTTGGTCTAGCTCAGAATACTGTCTGCATGACCTTAACAGAACGGCAAACAAGCAACCAAAAGTCAGACGCCCTAAGATTAAGTAGGGAAATGCCGCAGCAGCTTGCCATTGGCTTGGCCATCCATCAAGCTATAAGGAGCAAAGAAGTAGTAAACTTTTTGCATGGCCTTGGACTGTCTGTTGAGTACAACCGTATTCTCAGAGTAGAAACAGAAATCGAGAAAAGTGTTCTGCATCGCATGGAGCAAAATAGCGGCATCTTCATCCCACCGGAAGTTATTCCTGGCAGGCGGGTCTTCTTTGCAGTTGACAATGTCGACTTTGCAGAGGATACACCCGATGGTAAACGTACGCTACACGGCACGGCGATGGCAATCTATCAGAGGACGGACCCTGAAGATGTTACACCTGAACTCAGGTTACCTTTTATGTATTTCCTTAAGCCAATCATTCATTATCTTGGCTTTTTGTTTAATTATTCGTATTTCTTTATTGCATGCTTTGTTGAATCTTTTACCTGTATATCAAAGCTACCCGTCTCGATTAGCTTGCTTTTTTGTAGGTATAGCTTTCATCAAGTTTTAGGTATTCTTTTTCCTTTCAAAATACATGTTGTTGGTTTTTTTTTTTTAAGATGTTTAGTGACTAGGTCAACCTCAATTCATCAAGTTGCGTTAATTTACTTCTTACTTATTGCAATTTAAGGCAGCTTATAAATTATTTGTCACTCTTACCGCCTGTTTACTTAAGGTAGTCTACAGTAAACGTATTTGTACTAGGGAGGATTTCAGATGAGTTGTGTGCGGAGTAATTTATGTCCTATACCTTTTATTCACAAGAAGTCCACTTCATCAATTACTCTTCGTTTTAGGTTGGAAAAATCAGCGAAGAGCGATCGATCCATAAAAGAGTTTCCGGAAACAAGGTTGCTAGATTGCGCAAATCCTCCATCTAACCCAAAGAGCCCCACATACCCTTCTTTTCGCCTGTACGCCAACGATGAGCTCCCGATAACTGTCAGGCTGAAGGACTTTGCTTGGTTGTTAGGACGTAACCTAACACGGACTTCCACTGGCGAAGGTGGTGACAGCAATGAAGATAGTGCTGCCGGTCGCACACCTATTCCTGTTTGGTCTGGGTACAACTCGCTACTCCATCAAGCCCTTCCCCTCACAAGGGTTCGAACCCCGCCACTAGTAGCAGCCCTCGCCCACGAATGGAGCACAATGCTCACGGTCTTGATGCAGGCCCAAGGAATAACTGCACAGGTTATGGGTCCTGGACACAAGACCGTAATATCTCTAGACATGGGATTGTACCAACCTGCCAAGAAGCTGCAAATGGCACGGAATGATATGGATCATCTCATTCTTCGTCCCGGTGAGCTACACTTAGTCATGGTAGAGCTCGGAACCATGGGTTCCTACGTTGAGGGCAGCGGTATCGATCTTTGCTGGGTAGAGTCTGACCTGTATGGCCCAGCAACAGTTAAGCAGATCCTAAATGGCAAGCACGTGAAGAGAGGAGAGGCAGCTCATATGGTAACCCTGCAAGCCATGTTCATCCTATACCAGAGAGCGTTTCTATCACAGCAAGATCCAACAATGGTTAGGCAAATCGAGGAACACGCAAAGCAGCTAGGCAAGGCTTGTGAGAAGGGTACCAAGGCAGAAGTAGAAGAAGCAAATGCGAGAATGGTGGAAGGCATGAAGATCCTGGATGTAATGGGGAAGATGAAGACCTTTGAGCAAAGAAATGATCGGAATCCCGAATTCCAGGTTTTCCTATGCTATATGCACATGGTAATGGGGATGATGATGTTCATCAGAGCGGTCCGAACAGGGGACTGGAAACTGCACCTCACATCTCTGCAATTGTTCACCAAGTACTTCTTCGCTCACGACCGACTTAATTATGCAAGAATGATCCCTCTCTATCTAGCTGAGATGCAAACGCTGCAGCAGTCAGACCCCGAGATCTATGAAGAGTTTCTCAAAGGCAACTGGGTGGTGAACAAGAACTCGCATGTACCATTTTGTGCGCTGGGTGCGGACCATGCACTAGAGCAAATCAATCGCTCCATGAAGGTGTCGGGGGGGTTAGTGGGCATCACTTTGAATCCAAGTGCTCGCACCAAATTCTTCCTCATAGCTCCTGAGCTTGCACGTCTGGCAGAAGAAGCGAAAGAACTGGCAGGCACTTCTTCAACGAATGAAGGCACTCACCATCACACCTTGACAACCTCTGTGATTTCTCGCGAAGAGAAAAACATAGCGCAGTTAGTCAAAACAATCGAGAACTTTACTAATCCCTTCACACAGGAGAATGACGAGCTATTTAACCTTGTTACAAAGGTTGTGGCGCCAGAGAAGGTTAAGAAGGATCTTGTGGGACAGAGTGGCATTGGCCAGAAACTCTTCGAAACCTTTGTCAAAGATCGCGTTCAGTCTGGGAAGTTTGGCATTTGGTCACCGATGAAGAAGAGGAAGCTTCAGACATGGAAGACAATGGGAAAGAAGATCAAGCTTTCTATCGCCGGCCAGACGATAGAGTTACAAGAAGACCGGAACCTGTTTGTCCGAATGTTAGTCGTATGCAAGAGCCGACCTGAGATCGATATCAGAGAAGCTGTCGGAACATATGAGTTTACAGTGGTTCCAAGATCAATGTTTGCTGCAGACGGGGAAATTCTACACTGCTCAGCCAAGAGTGCGTTGATGCCTATTCTAGAGAAATTACCAAACAGCCCTGAAGAAAGGATCACAGCAGCCCCAGAATCTGAGGATCACGAGGAAGGAATGTCCGTCTCGATCATTGATGCAATGGCGGAAGTTCAATCACTTGACAAGCCTGAGTGGATAAAAAACTGCTCACATCTCGCAGATCACTTCACGTGTCGCATATTTGAGAAATATGGAGACAGTGACGAAATCCGGCTTATCTTCGATCGATACGATCTCCCCTCATCCCTGAAGGAAGCAACACGCCTGAAGAGGCAAGGGAATCAGGATCAAATATACTACCGAATAACTTCTACTACGCACATCGCCAAGGTCACAATGAAAAGGCTGCTTTCACATACCCAGACAAAGAAAGACCTGGCCGAATACTTGGCAAAGAAGACAATCGAGCGTGCCGAACGAAATGGAAGCCGGGTCGTGGTGGCGTACGGCTGTGAGTGCAAGGGGTCCAAGAAAGACATGGCGTACCTGAACAGTAACCAAGAAGAAGCAGATACCAAGATTCTCTTGCATGCCCTTGATGCCACCGCCAATGGAGCGACTGAGATCCGGATACACTCCCCAGACAGATGTCTTTGTCTTGTCCCTCAGACGGCATCCTGACCTTTGCCAGAATACAGTGTTTGTTACAGGTCAAGGGCAACGTCACCGTGTAATTAAGCTTCAGCCTATTGTTAGTGCCCTGGGTCCCCTGAAGACAGCTGCACTACCAGCCTTCCACGCTTTGACAGGGGCAGATAATACAGGCTCCTTCGCAAAGAAAGGGAAACCTTCGTGCTGGAAAGCATATAGCGAGGCAAGCGACGACACCCTCCGTGAAATATCACATCTCGGGACAAGTGACCTACCAAGGATTGAGACCCTGACAGCAGTAGAGAAGCTTGTATGCCAGTTTTTCCTGCCTCAGACGGAAATCTCCACAGTCAAGGAGCTGAGATGGTGGTTGTTCAGGAAGAAGCAGGCCCGATCAGAACGGCTTGCGCCAACATTGGCCGCATTACACCAGGCAATTATGCGTGCCCAGTACCAACTTCTCGTATGGAATAATGACATTGTCGCCAATCCAGCTCTGCCATCACCAAGCGACTATGGCTGGGAGTGGAAAGAGGACGAGAAGATGTGGAACCCAGTGATGACTACATTGCCTCCCGCACCTGATGCTATCATTCATCTTGTACAATGCAAATGCGTCAAGGAAAGGTGCGCCACCAAGCGCTGCCAGTGCAGAAAAGCAGGGCTAAGCTGCACTGACCTTTGTGGCTGTTGCGATACAGACGATGAACAGTGCGAGAACATGTGCGATGATGCTGACGAGGATGAAGACTACGTTGATGATGATGATAACGGCGACCTTGTTAACGACGAAGAGTTCTCTGATCATGAAGATACAGAGGAAGAATCAAGCTGAAGATTCAAACGTTTACAAATGAATTTATACCGTATATTATACGATATATATTGTAAAGGTCCATGAGCGCAGGATATGCGCGCTTTATAAATTAAGTATGACATTCTTAGAACTAAGAGTATAGCGATTTGTCAGTCCTGATAGTCCTTGGGAAATCAAATTGATTATCCAGAGGTTGAATATCAATATGAAATATATAAATGTTGATCAGGAAAAATAGGATTGCATATTAATTGCGTTGTACTATTCTCAGTCTCAGAAAATGTTATTTCTTGGGGTGGGTTGCCTGTGTTTTTTTACATCAAATCCGCAGAAAAATGCCCTCTAAATGGACACAAAATATTAGAAACCATTATATTATCCTATAGCATGGCAATATTCAACCTCCATTTTGATGAACAAGATTTTTCGAAGTCTGGTTTGTTTCGAGGGCATTTTGTGGTAAAAACCGACAATACAGAGCCTCGTTTTGATGTTGAAATGATCATGTAACTGAAAAATGATAGCTTCACTTACACTCTGCGACATTCTAAATAAGTCATGTTAGTTTGGCATGAATTCAGCCCATTTTACCAAGGATACAATCGCGTTTCATTCAGAGCCTCGTTTTCATGCTAGGCATTGGACGTCATTTTGAAAAATACCCCCTTAAACACCTCCGTGCAGGTTGCAAACTTGGCAACATCACTTTTCTTGTTATTTATGGTCCAATGAACACGACTAGGATAATGGCTTGCTTTAATCACAAATTTCCCACGGGAGCACAGATGCTCCCTGACTAAAAGGCAAATCTTAGCCTGCGTCACATCTAACCTGCGATCATGCGTTTACGTCACATCCGGCCTTTTGGACTATATCCCAAAGCGGAGTGATTTTCCCACGATACTTAGCACATTAGCACGTAACCGGATTTGCCAGGTCTCGTGTAACCAAAGAGTCTAAACGGTACGAAAAGTAATCCCGTATCGTGTAACTAGGGCCTTTGTCGCGCTATTGCTGTCCAAAAGTGCCATATAATTATAAACCTCTATCAGACCTCGGTGTTTCATGTCGGTGACCGGTCCGTACTGTCAAGACCTCGGTCTAAATTTCCCCGTAATGACCGCGCTCTCGGTTAATAAGAGGATATTATAAATTTATTTCTTGTTTTATTTACATCAATATCAGTCGGGGCCATCCCCTGCAATCTCCAAAATGCACATAAAAAAGAGATATCGCTTTTACAGTAAAGAGATATCACTGTCGTCTTTTGGAGTCGGAGGATTTTGTTATGACAGTCTAGCCTGCGGGCGTTACGTTTAGTCAGACAAGAGGTTGTGTTTTTGTTTATGTGAGGAAGGCTGTATATCGCGTACATGATTGAGGAGGTTTTCTAACAAAGTTTTGTCCATTTTTCCACCTTTGTTTATGCGAGGAAGGCTGTATATCGCGTACATGATTGAGGAGGTTTTCTAACAAAGTTTTGTCCATTTTTCCATCTTGGACAAAGATATTCCTAGTTTTTTCAGTGTCAGATTAGTTCTTCTGAGAGGTGCTACAACGCCCATCGCCATCAACTGGGGACAATTAAGCTAAAACGGATGACTCGAAAGGATGAAGAACTATAGTCTAATCCTAACCTGAACCTAACCGTAGCTAACACTAACCTAGAAAAAATAAAGACCAGTCAGACAAAAACAAAAAGGTCCTTTTGAGTCATCCTTTTAGCCATTTCCAACTAGCTCTCAAGTAGAGTGCAAGATTTCTTGTGATCCCACTGGCACACACAGCCAATACTTGTTTATATTATATTATAAACACTGTACACATGATCATGATGGGCAACAATTTCTGAAGTTCTTTTATAGTCTGCAAAAACAGATTCTCTCATTCCGAGACGACGCAGTTATGTCCGCGTATCGAATTAATGCATAAATTACTAATGATTAATATATATTGCTAAACAATTAAAGGCGTCGTCTAATCGATATAGTATATAAATTTACCTGAATTAAAAAACATGAGCGCAATTTTCAGCTTTATTTTTTATTCCGTCTTGGAAAGAAATAGCTAACATTTTTTCAATGGAAGATTTTCACAAATCGGCTTACCAGTAACACTTATAAAGATTAAGGATTAATTTCTGGATGATTTTCGCAAACATATCCCAAATACAACTCACGTGATGCCTTCAACCAATTACAAAAGAGGAATGCTTGGCTTTGGATTAATGTCTGTTTATAAAACCAATCATAGTAGAGGCATACTGGCTAACAACCACACGGTGCATGGAAACAAAGTTCTGTAAATAAACGCCAGCTGATAAATGGTCGACATTTTCTATTTACTTAAGTGTGTATAATGAATATAAGAGCCTTAATGACGGTGTGCGCATCGGTTCTCACGATTTTTTAATCACAGAAGGGAACATCATGTTGAACGTTGGACAAAACTCCAAGGCTAGAAGGAAGTCTCGAACATCCCTCTCAGAGAATAACAACTCAAGATACGACGAATCAAGACGCCAATCACAAGCTAACGAAGAAGTTGCCGAGCTGGCTCGTACATCAGCTGCACCATTTGATAATTATAAGCATATCATTTACGAAAAGGCCGCACTCGTCTACGCGTATTTGAAAGGGGAAACAGACGCAATTCTACCGACGTTTGGCGATGAGCGTGTAAAACGAAGAGCTTATAGTCTTGCCTTTGGCGCCAAGAAATGTAAGCAACTCTTCATACTAAAACCTGCATACTATAGTTGTTGTGTAGCCTAATTAGTTTATTTTAAATGCTAAAATTATTCCCGATATAATTCAACTTTTCTCGACATGTCAGTCTGTGACAATACCGATATTTTTCCCAAGATTAACTTGTACGGTTCAAAAAACTTTCGATTTTATAATTTCATATATCTGAATTGACATTACTTTGCCACCAATAATAATTTTACTTAGGCAGTTGACACGTTTATTCAAATTATTCTCATTAACAAACATATTACCTAGGCTAAGCATAGCTAAGTTTGATTAACAAATTAAAAAGATTGACAAGCGTGTTATTAGATATTAGATATTAATCATACTAATACAATAATCCTGTCTAACTCATGAAATTTTACCATAATCCTTTTGCTTAAAATCACTAATATAGGTTATAACGACCTGGACTGGTGTTATAAAAAGCACAAAAGAATTAAAATGATGTCATGCTATTAAATTTTTGACAAAAGCCGACAAACACGAACACCGACAAAATTTAGCCAAATATACCGACAAAAAGGACCTACTTCTGTGTATATACATCATTGTAACCTTTGCTCTCCATCTGAGTCATCTCTTTCCCAATGTTGTAAAAAAGTAGAGTGTTTTGGATATATAGCAAAGCGAAAGGGTGCACTGCTGAGAGGTTTAGGAACGAAATACTGACGTTTTGAGCCAAGGGGGGAGACTGGGGGGACAAGTACCCCCACTTTTCTTCAAGACCAATTTTGAATTTCTTCTAAATCCGGCAAGAAATGCTTCTAAGGAGGGTGGAGGGGTGGATGGGATCATGGGTGTTATGCATGAGTCAATTCCATGAGTGACCATCCCCCCCCCCAGACTACACCCGTGCATTAGCATTTTTTTGTAAAGACAATGCAAATTCCCGGCCCCCCGGGAAGTGAGTAAGTGGCAAATTCCCCGCCCCCGGGAGGACAAAATAACAAAAAATACAATTTAGACAGACAACGATTATCATAAATAATTTATATTGTTTATTCCAACATCAAGCAACAGAATATCAATGAAATGGATATTTAATATGTGCATACATATACAAATATGTTTGATGTCAGCCACTCACTCACAAATTGTTTGTCTTTCCCCTCGAACTCATCCATATTCAATTCAAATTCCTTCTAAGACATGCAAAGCAGCGAAACAATACGAGGAAACCATTTTTACTCCCATAGTCCTTTGCGGATTTCAACAGTGTCAAATTCCCGGGGGTCTTTAAGCCCTAGTACAATGTCTGGCCCCGGTACAGCGCTTGGAAGGCAAATTCCCGACCCCTGGGAACAGTGTACCGAGCAAATTCCCGGGGGTGTCCCGTGGGGTGGGGGCAGGGGGGGGATGGTCACTCATGGAATTGACTCGTGCATTATGTCCACATAATACTTTGGGTTAGGTTTTCGGGCATGTTTGGGATTAAAGTTTGTGACATAGTTGTTTTGTTTTTTTTATTTAATTGTTTGAACGGTGGGGATATGGAATTGAACGGGTGCAATGATAGAAAAATCTTTTCAGTCTATAAATTACAGTACTTTGGTTTGTTAGACCACACAACCAGAGGCGGAACGACAATAAAAGTGGGGGCACAGCGAGGTCCCAATCTGTTGCCTTCAGTATACATGTGCTAAAAATAACAACAGTACAATAGCTATTTGAAGTTGAATTTGTGATTGTTGTTATTCTAAACAATTTTTACTCACTGCGATTGGTTGAGTCAATTTATGGTGCAGATGTATGGCAAAAATAGAGCTAGCTGCTGATCTATGGGAACAGTTAATGGAGCATTATGTGCTCACTGCCCTCTCTCCTTAGTAATAAAATTTTGTATGAATGTATAAGAGAAAACGGGTTATAAATCATAGGGGATAGTAAAACACCAATTATTTTATTAAAAATGTGTTGCATGTTTACAGCACCCGGTGTGGTTGTATCACTGGCCACTGGGGTATATGTGCATTTCGAATGTGGGCTCTGGGAATGAGATTGGCTTTTCAGTACCGAAATAGCAGATTTGTTCAAGAAACGGTCATCAGCGGTGATGATTTGATTACTTAATTATGAATAGGTGTAATATGTTTAATTCATCAATTATATAATTATAATTAATCGCATTTGGTAGTCACTCATAAGTTTGTAGTTTAATATTACTAGCCAGGTAAAGGTGGGGGCCCCTCACACACTCATGCCCTGCCAAAAATAAAGTGAGGGGGCCAAATTAAAGTGTACGGCCATGGACGGTTGAAGCTAAATATTTTTCTCAAACAACAACTTACAGGTTTTCCCCTTCCTTGTTTTCTGTTAGGCCACATAAAATAAATTACTTGATTCTCATCACTACATTTTGAAAACGTCGAGGTGGCAGGCAGTTTATATTTTATATTTTATATCAAAATATAAAAAATATTACTGAAAATTTTGAATTTTTATATTTCCTTATTTATGTCAACTGTAAAGCAATTGCCAAAAAGCCTTATAGCCTGATATGCTGTATTTGATTTTTCCTTTATAGATGAATCTGTCTTAAATGATATTTTATTAGACAGTTATTTCTTCTCAAGTTACTTCAAGGTACAATTGATACAGTTAACCATTATTTAAGTCGCTAATTTTAATTGTAGTTATCTAATTCATACCATGCACAAAAATGATAGAGAAGCTATTTATTGATTTCATTTGTATAGCTGCACTACAGGTATTATAAATGATTTTTAAATGTTTACAGTCTACGTGGTCATTTACTGCCCTGCAAGCAGAGTCCCTTCTTGTTTTGCCTGTTCCAATATTTAGGACAAGATCAATGACTGGTTTTAATTTTCACAAACTATTTTTTATGGTTGATATGAAAACTGTATTGTCAATTGTGCTGCACGTGTAGGCAGTGTAGAAATACAAACTCGCAAACTCTAAGGTTGGTGTACAGTACTGCAAAGAAAGTGTGTAGGTGTTCTTCCAAAATAGTGTTTAGCAGGTCTAGCATTATGAGTGAACAGAGGCCCTTCGTCAGAGAGTGAAACGTAAATGTACTGTAAAGTTGCTTCATTTTGATGAGCATCGGAAGTATTTTTGTCTCTGCTGACGTACAAACGCTTAGTTATTGAAATGTTGTTTAGTTGTGGCACTTACGTCACAACCGAAACGTTCCGGAAGACAGCGAAAGTTCGCCTAGATCGTTTGTTGCTTCACCGAGTAGGCTTCTTCCTTCGCTCATTTGGTCCACGATAGGTATTGAATTACTATTTTTGTTTATATGAGCCATTGTGTTTACACTCACCAACATTTTGTTCAGGTTCTTGTGTATAAATTTCACGTACTATACGAATTTGAACGAAGACAGTGTCAGTGTGTTTGCAATGAAATATTTTGGCCTGGCGCCATATTACTGTATGTGTTTCTGCATTGGTCGGCTCATGTGGTTTAAATTTAATAAGTGATACTGCCAGGTAATTTCAAAATTGCTTAATATTTTAGCCGAAATAATATTAATTAAATAATTGAAACTTATATGAACCTATAGTATGGGTATTAATGTTTACCGTCGCACATATTTGTCATATTATATCCTAAACAAACGCGTATCAATTAACTCAAACATATATATATATATATATATATATATATATATATATATACAATATTTCTTTGTTTGTAGTAGATAAAAGAGTGCTCAATACTGTGAATATTCAGCAGAGCAATATTAATTTTTAATAAATATCTTAAAACTGTAAACTTTCGCTAAACTTTCGTAGATACAACAGTGAAAGAAACACGATTTTAGACATTGCTAGCCTACAACCTATATGATTTGAATAAACTTATAATTTCCAAATATGTTTAAAATGTTTGCCCCCATTCCGCAGTATATCGTGACAACTTAGAGCGAAACTATCTTCTAGTTCAGCACCCGTTCTTATAGCCTCGGACATACTCACAAAGAATGGACACAAGCCAATGAACGTACTTATCTCACATTTCTCTATAACTCAAATGTCAGGAGACACGTGCACGCGTTACGTACCTATTTTTACTATTTGTAATGAACATTTTCAAATCATGTTTACTCATGGCTGTGCAACAAAAGTGAAGATTGTGATGTCTCCAAGGATATATTGAGGAAAACAATGTTGAACATTAATCAGAACATCAAAACAGTAATAAGAAGGTTACAGGTTAATTATCTGAAGGTATCAGGCTCTCAGAACGTTTCTGAATTTTGAGGCTTCAAGTGCATGCGCGCGCGATGCCCTAACGAGCATACGTTACCCTGACGAGCAAATACATTGTCCTCGTACCAGCCTCCTAGTTAATTGGATTGTAACCGACCCCAAAACAACAAAGGTCCTAACCCACGGCTGTGTTTTATAAAGTCTTTTACAAATAGTTAACGTAGTTTTCTTTAAAAAAGTGGATTTTCAAACATGACCAAAATAATTTTCGTAATAGTCACGCCATCGTCAAAACAAAAACACAAACTTTCGCCTATGTTTGGCAAACGTTTTCTTCAGAAATAAACCACCCCCAAAGCTATAGAATATATTAAAGGAAAGTTAAATGATCTATTTACAACATACGTACAGCTTATCCTGGTAGCTAACTTAGTTCTCTTTAAAAGCGGATAATCGAACATGCCTAAAAATATAATTTTCGTATTACGGATACCATCTTGTAAACAAATACATTGCATTAAGTATTTGCTCGTTAAGGCAACGTATGTGCTCATTAGGGCAATATGCTCGTTTTCCGTCCGATATGACCTTATATGGAATACGTACGATAAGTCCATATGTCCTCTCAATACCTTTCCAACACTTCTCCAACTCCTCTCCAACACCTTTTCAAGTTCTCTCCAACTCATCTCCAACTCCTCTGCAACACCTTTCCAACTCCTCTGCAACACCTTTCCAACTCCCGTCTAAAACACCTCTCTAACTCTTCTCCAACTCCTCTCCAACACCTTTCCAACACATTTCCACCACCTTTCCAATCCCTCTCCAACTCTTCTCCAATAGCTCTTCAACAACTCCTCTCACTCCTCTCAACATCTTTCCAATACCTTTCCGACACCTTTCCAATACTTCTCCAACTCCTCTCCAACTCTTTTCCAACACATCACCAACACCTCTCCAACTCCTCTCACTCCTCTAAACATCTTTCCAACACCTTTCCAATACTTCTCAACCAACTCCTCTCCAACTCTTTTCCAACACCTTACCAACACATCACCAACACCTTTCCAACACCTTTGCAATTATGAACACGTTTCCTGCAACGCTTTTCCAACACCGTTCCCACACCTTTCGAACACCTCTCCAACCCTTTCCCGTACCTTTGCAACTGCTCTCCAACCTTTCTCGAACACCTATTCATCGCCTCCCAAATAACCTCTCTTTCCAACACCTCTCCAGTGCCTCTCAAAGATCTCTTGCGACCATTCGAACCTCTCTTGGCTTCCTCGACACCTCGTCAACACATCTCCAACACCTTTCAAACAAATATCCAAACATCTTCAACACCTCTCCAACCTCTTTTCAACACCTCGTATTTTATTTATAATTGCATGTGTTATGTTGAAATAACTTCTATTAAGTAAGAGTTGCTGAGCCATTGGACAATCTTGCAGAGAAGAGAGTATACCCTCTACATATTACATGTACCATGAGCATAGTAAAATAGTGGTAATGATCAACCTCGTACCCAAGAAATGTTGCCTCCACGGCGGGAGGTCGGCGAAAATGGCCGTGAGATCGGCCGGTATTTTTATATAATAATTTATGTAGTCTTTTTACTTATAGACATAGTTTGATGCTACTCTGGCTTTAAAAAGTTTTTTGAACGTAACTTTTAAAAGTTGCTGTCCATGACCCAACGTTTCGACACTCCAATCTAGTAATCTTCATCAGGGGTGATCGTTGTAAAGTTAGGATCCCTATTTATACCCTCATAGAATCGATGATGACGTTATCTATTAACGAGATGCAAATAACTTCTGGTAATAAACCACCGTCATCGCGATTCAATGGGGTGTGGGCGCTATTGATATGCCAAGCCTCCAGACAACGTCTCTGATGGTACCGCTGGTAATAATTTTGGAATTTTCCCACGCAATCTCATGGTAGGTTACGCACGCGTGCTCCGACAAAGGAGAATTTTCCTTTTTTGAAAAGAAAACAGCCTTTTGGTGTTCTTTTAAACGCGTACGAAACTGACGTTTAGTCAGACTGATGTACTCCTGATCACAGTCATTGCATGGATTGGAATAAATAGCGTCTTTCCTCTGTTCCTTCGATCTTTATAGGCTTATTTTTTGCAAAAATATTACCCAACTTCAAGAAAGGTTTTTGATAAACTTTTACGTTGAAACTACCTAAGATTCTTTTAATTGGTTCCGTAATCCCTTGAATATACGGACCGCAAAACCCATCACCGAACTTTCGTTCTCAGAGTGTAACTCCAGGTTTTAACACTAGATTGGAGTGTCGAAACGTTGGGTCATGGACAGTAACTTTTAAAGTTACGTTCAAAAAACTTTTTAAAGCCAGAGTAGCGTCAAACTATGTCTGATTTATCACCTGGTTGCGTTGGGAAATTATTTGTTTTTTTTACTTTGTTGACGTAAATACTGAATGAGATGTATTCAACGTTCTGCAGACTTATCATTTAAAGCATTCATAGTTAACGCAACTATCTAACATAATTCATCATTCTTTCATGATTATCTCCTATATATCACCCATCAACAAGTATATATCGAATGCAGTTCTTAATAATTAACAAAAGCCATTGCATTTCTAATTCGCAGTAAAATGTAAAAGCGAGGAAAATTCGCAAAAACTGACCAATAAGATTACAGAATCGACCGCTTGATCCCAGGGCCATTTTCACCAACGCTATTTTCCGTTTCGTAGACTATCGTTACCAACCCTGACGGTGCTAACCTGAAACTGAGTAAGAACGCCTTAAGTACGATATTTTTTGTTTGGATTTGTCAGAGTTCCCTTCGTAGTGTGTTGGTTAGTGTGTTGGGTTGGGGTGCGAATGATCAAGAGTTTGATTCCTACCCCCGGCGTCGACTATTTCGTATTTTTCTTAGGGTTAGCATTAAAGTTGGGTTAGCTCAGTAATTCTTTCCGAAATAAAAATTTTCTGAAACTTCCCAGTCTTAAAGATATTGACATACTTATATTAAAACCAAAAAGAAAAGTTGGGGTCACCGACCTTGTTTAGAAGATATCGCAGATCACCTCTTAATCAGTATGGTGGCGTCATTGTGCATAAGGCATGCCGAAACACAGCCAAAATAATGCTGAGAGACGCAGAAAGTAAATATACTATAGACGAAGTCCAACGACATAAAAACAACTCTAGCTCTCTTTGGAAAATTATCAAGCGACTCATTCCATCAAAAGATCTTGACAAACAATTGTATACAAAAGACTCGAAGTCCGTAGCTGACGAATTCAACCAATACTTCTCGTCTGTGGGAAGAAATGCAGCAAATAAGTCTATCCAACTTGCAGAGGAAAATAATATCATATTACAACAACCTCTCCTAGAGCCCATTGTTCCAACTGACTTGGAAGTGGAACCGTTCAAGTTTAGAAATGTTACAATTCAAGAAACAAGACAACTGATTTTATCCCTGCCGCTGAACAAGTCTCCTGGACCCGATAAAATCAGCACCCGCGTTATTAAAGACTGCTTACAAGTAATCTTGGGCCCTTTAATGGAGATAATAAACTGCTCTCTCCGAACCTCTACATTCCCTACTACATGGAAAATAGCGGAAGTTGTCCCGATTCTCAAAGAAGGGGACCACGAGATTGCTTCTAACAACCGCCCTCTATCCCTCTTTGCAGTGACTTCTAAAATATGTGAAAAGATTGTTCTTGAACAATTCTGCTCTTATCTTGCTATTAACAATCAGTTATCCTCCCACCAAAGTGGAAACAAGAAACGCCATTCTACAGAAACTCTGAACATCTTTATCACTGACTCCATTTTGGAGGCCATGGACCAAAAGAAACTGACTGCCCTGATTTTGCTAGATCTGTCAAAAGCTTTTGACAGCATCAACCATTCCAGATTACTCCATAAGCTGTCAAGTGCTGGAGCGTCTATTTCAACGCTGAGCTGGTTTGAAAGTTACCTGACGGACCGTGTTCAGACGACTCGCATCAATTCCACCATTTCGGACCCTCTGGCCATCACTCATGGGGTTCCTCAAGGAGCTATCCTCTCGCCACTTTTATTTTCCATCTATTTAAATGACCTACCAAGTGTTTCCTTGAACTGCAATCTCGAATCGTATGTCGACGACTCGAAAGTTTATCTTTCATTCCCTTTATCTGAAGCAGATACTGCGATCGAAAGGCTGGAATTGGACCTTCATAATGTCGAAAAATGGTGTTGTGAAAATTCTCTCCTCATCAATCCCGGCAAGACGAAATATCTTATTATTGGGTCCAGACAGTTATTGACTCGTCTTCCTACGAATATGTCTATCACGTTCTTGGGCAATTCCCTCAAACCCGTAGATTCAGCTAAAGACCTTGGGGTGATATTGGACTCCCATCTGTCTTATGACGACCACATCTCTTCCATTGTATCATCTTGCATTTACAAATTACGTCAGATAAACCGCGTCAAAAATAGCCTTGATACAGATACCCTGACGTTAATCATAACATCGCGGTTTTTAGCAAGATGTTATATAACTACAGTTTGGTCAAATACGTCATCTTTAAACATCAAGAAATTGCAGTCAATCCAAAACTTTGCCTGTAAAATAGTCACAAAAACCAGGAAATATGACCACGTTAGCCCTTTGTTAAGACAATTAAAGTGGCTACCTGTTATTAAACTGCTATACCTCAATGACGCCGCTATGACTTATAAAGCTGTAAATAATCTGGCTCCGAAATACCTTTGCAGCAAATTAAGCAAGCGATCATCTACACATAATTGTTCCACACGTGGAAGTGAAGCTTTACAAATACCGTTTAATTGTAAATCTGCAGCTGGTCAACGATCTTTTGCTTATAGAGCCGCTAATATATGGAACAATCTGGACAAGGAAATAAAAGCGAGCCCTTCTTTCAAAATGTTTAAACGATCTCTTAAAGAACGTCTGCTTTTAGAGGAATACACTTAACTTACACTTAACTATTCACTTTAATAAGTTTAGCTGACTTTTACTATATATATTACACATTTTAACATGTAAGACATTTTAAATCTAATTTAATCTAATTAATTATTTTTGACGACTATTTTAAACTGCATGCTAGTCCAAAATTCCTGTAAATTGGTTCCGAAAAACCCTTAGGGGAGCAACTTATTAAAATTATTATTATTATTATTATTGTGACCAATTTACTATCTATCTATCTATCTATCTATCTATCTATCTATCTATCTATCTATCTATCTATCTATCTATCTATCTATCTATCTATCTATCTATCTATCTATCTATCTATCTATCTATCTATCTATATATATACATGTATCTATCATGCGGACGCATCCGAGATAGATTTCACAATGCGCCGCCAGGAATCTTATTAAGGAATCCAATTTACTAGTTGAGTAAAAACCGCATTGTACAACGTTTTCTTGAACCTTTTGACAAAGATAATTCTTTATTTTTCGCAACTAGTAATTTTATACAAGAAAACATGGTATTTTAGGGAAAAAGAAACAGCTAACAGGGTTTATTATGATAAAGAATGGTCGTTTCCCATATTCTTTGACATGTTATTTGAAGAAACATTCATCAAAAATGTAAAATATTGTAAGTTGTAGAAATGATTTTTCTCTAAGTTTCTGTTATAATACGTAAAAGTGGTGGAAGAAAATAATTATTAAGGAAAAAATTATGGTCACCGAGTTTACAAACCTACTTGCACAGGAGCCCAAGCTAGACTTGTGCAACTGTTCTCGGAAAAAAATTGATTTAGTCCCTTAATAACTGTTCCCTACCAGTACATAAGCGGCCATTGTTAGATTTGGCACTAAATTGTCCTAAAATGGTCGGAATTTTTTGAAAGTATTGCATAATGGCCATAAAAACACTAGTATAAAAAGTTTGAGGGTTTGTGTACATGAAATAGACTTTTGACAGAAATTCGCTCCCACGTTTTTCTCTGAAATTGTTGGCAACGGTTTCGGTTGGCAACAACTGTTTACGAAACAGAAAGAGGTAGTGGTAATGCTTTTAAAATGTTTACAGTCTACATGGTCAATTTCGTACCGAACATTTCTAAACATTATACTTAAAGCTCTTTTATTTAAAAGTAATTTATTTTTTGGGTGCAGTTTCCTTTAATATTTTATCAGTGAACTTTGTCTTGTCTTTTTTATGAAAGTATTATTGCAAGTAATACTGAATGATTTTGGATTTCTTCTTTTCATCAGCTCGAGTCGTATTATCGTAATCATGTTATGGTAATGCTGCTTGACTACCAGCAGAACGACTTTCAATTTGGAGTATCGCACAAACGCAAACACATTCCAAATGACGAGAACACTTTGCCGCACATTGCAGAAATCCAGGAAGCTTTGGAGTCGTTTTATGTCAAACTTCGAGCATCTCTCGCTCGAAACCGCATTCGAGAATACGCTCTGACCGTCGAAGATCTTTTACCTACCGAAGAAAAAGAAAAGAACGAATATGTGTGTCATCAACCCATTTACGCTTTTGTGAATTCACTAAAAACTTGTGTTGACGACGTTGTCAACATGTTGGTTGAGAGTGGCTTTTTAAAAGTGGATAACGTTTTCGACCATTCAGAGTTTTCGGGCTGTCGTTTTGCCATTGATATTGACTTAAAAGACTTGATTGTGTTTCCAAGAGATATAAAGTATGATGTCTACAACCATAACTTGGTTCAAAGTGGCTTTTTGGTGGTTCAGGTAGGAACTTTGTACCTTCGCTGTTTATTATGCAGTAAACCTAAAAATGAACAGGTTTTGTGATTGGCTACACGAAACAAAAGTGGTTAGGGTTAGGACATTGGTTTCTTTGTGTTAGTTTCTTTGTTTCGAGGTTGATTCTATTGTTTTATTGTTTTAATCAACCAATCACAAAACTTGTTCATATAGGTATAGTGGCGACACTTATTATGACGCATTGACGCTGTTGCGTGCTATATATTTTTAGTGAAACTTAAGTGTCTTTATATAAGATCGTTTGTTAGTAATACTAGTAATTATACTAATTTATATTGCAACGTCCTTACTAATACAGTAAAATTCAGACTAACAATATCTGATATACATTAGTACATAAAACTTTTAAAATTACATATAGATTTAAAATCGTGTGTTCTTCTTTAGACAACTTTGCACTAATAAAATGTCTCTGAACCGATCAGTATACCAAGTAATTGTACGTGGTAAAATTCTTATTTATTATTCAATTTATAAATCTAAGCAACTTTTCACTAAGTATCACATGTTTAATCAACGGGGCTGAGCCCCCCCCAAAAAAAAAAATCAGGAGAGAAGCTACTTAAGGTAATCTATGTTATAAATATTTGTTTTCTTCGATTACTTTTGATACTAATCAAAAAGGTTTCATGGCGTATCATAGGTTTTCCAAATGTTTTCGTAGCCCCACCAACTTTTGATTTATAGTTTCATGGCCCAGCACTTTTCCTTCTGCCCCCCTCCCTGGTGAAATTAATGACAGCTCCCTAACTAGCCACTATAGTGTAGTGGTTACTACACTTGTCTATCAGCTGGGAGATACAGGTTCGATCCTGGGTCGGACTCAGGGTCGGACTGAGGAGAAAGTGCTGTCTTTGTAATAACATCAGTAAATGGTAAGACTTCCGCGTCTTCTCAGATAACGATGTTAACTAATCGTAGATCCTTGGAGCCTTAGTAATTGGACACTCCAGTCTATGGTCTTCGTTCACCACAAGAGTGATAAACTAATAGTCAAGCGTTTAACTCTTTCCTGTCCGGCTGAAAAACATCCAAAATTGAACTACCTCTTTGTTCTATTGATATCTTGGGAAATATCCATAACTGTTGCGAAATCTATACCTTTTCTGAAACTCCAATAAACCGGCTGCTACCAATGCTTTTGAATTTTCCGAACAAGACACATGATAATATAAATTAGCATTAATTATCATAAATCAGGTTGAAAAACTCCCATTTTTCTAGAAAATGCCATCTTGCACGCCCGCGTAGCATCATGAAAATTCAAAATACCACCAATCGCAGAGTTGTTTATGAAATCAAATTAAACTTGGCGTGTGAGTGGATCTCATGTGCCTGGCGCTTTTGCGTTTTCGATTGACAACTTCGGGGTCTTCTATGACCCCTTTTGACTGGGCCGGATAGGAAAGAGTTAAAACATGAGTCTCTGGTTTGGATGAAAAAGGGCAACATTATCCTGCGTTATTGACTTTAAATAAATGATACCATATAGTGTTTTCTACCTACAGGACAAGTCCAGATGCCTGGCTCCTGAAGTCGTCAGGAGTGTACTGCTTCAACTGACAATAGTAAAAGAAAAAGCCGCTGCACTAATTCCTGGTGAAATTAGACCAATTTTTCGCGATGGAGATGATGTCATAGTCGTCCATTCAGATTCAGGTTGGTTCATAACAATTCTTAACTGTTGCCATTTAAATAATTATCTTTTGTATTTCGTGGACGAAAATGAAATAAATAACAATTATACAACGAGCTCGTGTCGTATATGAGCTCGCTCGTGATGGTGTTTTTAAGTATTTTTTGGTGTTGTTTTATCAAGTAAATGACTGATTTCATGCTCATATACTTTAGCGTTCCACCATTTTGTTTTTATCACCAATGGTATATGATGAGCTGACATCTTTCTAGTATAAGAACCAATTGATCAGATTTCTCATATATGGTGAATGTCTATATTATGATATATCGCGCGAGGTCCGTATCAGCTCGTCCCAACTCCCTCGAAAAAAGAAATCAGTCGTTACTAGTTCCCATCTATCAAACTGACCTGCGTAACAAAACCTAGAGCAAACCTCATTATAGAGAATGTCCGGCCTCCGTGACTGAGTCCTCTACTAATCACTTAAAATAATTATATTCTTTTATTTTTCGATTTTGGTTACTGTTGCTTACACACCAAATCCAGTCCGGGTCCGCCACTGTGAACGCGCCTTAAAGTGGCACTACGATGAAAATTCACCCCCGTCTTTTAGATTTTCTTTAGCATGGTCGAAAGTGATCATCGATGTAAAAAAAACTAAAAAATGGTATTTTGAAGTAAGTATTTTGAGCTCTGCGATCACTATTATTTAGGCCACCATTACTAAAAACGTGTTCCAAGTGAGCCCGCAATTTCAAAAGGTAATATTGTTTGTGACGTCAGATTCTCAATACTACGCCTGAATTTCAGTCGAGGTTACTTGTTTTCTTGTTTACGTCGAGAAGTAGATGAAATGTTCAGCCTTTCAGACGAAGAATTTGCAAAAACGACCTTGATTTACTTGAAGAATTAGCCATGCGGAGTCTTCGAGTTGAGAATCTGACGTCACTTCGTTACGCTGGTCAAGAACATGAACGATTAATGGCGGACATAACAACTCCAGATTCGGAGTCAGAAAAATAATACTTGCCATCGTCGAATCGCAAAACGGTTTCGATCTAGTAATATTTAGCAGCTCTGCTTTATAAATACGTAAAAATATCGATAGGTAAAAATTTGATCGTAGTACCACTTTAAGACTAACCTTAACCCGAAGATAAACCTAACCTAACCCTATAAGAAGAAAAACGATGAAGTAAAAAACTGAAGGAAAGTCTGGCAAGTCAAAGGTTCGAATCCTGATGAGCAATGAGGATCATAGTCTTTGCAGTCTATTGTCACCTATACATATTCCAACTTATAGCCTAAGGGCAAAAAGAAATCTGCCAATGTCTCCAGAATACCTTTTTATGATGGCCTGATGTCGGAGCTATTTTTACAGTATGCCCTATTAATAGTGTATATACATTAACAATACATTGTCTATAATTAATTTAAATTTTCTAATTCCTTGTAAACTTTTAATATTTAACAATTTATGTTTTCAATATAAGTAAGGCCGCGCATAAATCCTGCAATCTGATTGGTTTACAAGCGATTGTAGGTATTTCCCCATGCCCGTTCAGTATATAGACCTCATTTAGAGGGTGTTCAATCTCTGCTTTTTGCGCGAGCCTCGCGTTACGCCAATCATAGTTGTCTGAAGTCTGGTGAATTGTAATTTTTGTTGTTTTTTTAGTTAATCTTATTTCCCGTATGTCGGCTTTTGTTCATCCTGAAAGATCGTTGTTTGTATTTGGTGTTAAATCTGTCCGCCATGAAGAACTGAAATCTATGCTTGACCGCTTAGGAGTTCGAAGTATCCTTTTTGCTGCTCACAATAGACATCATTTTAGACTCTGATATAAATGTTTATAACTTTGTCTCGTTTGTTAGGTTAGTCGCACCCGCATCTGTAAAAATCGTATTTTGTAAAATAGTACCACCCAATAGTCCATGCAGTCTTGCAACATCTGAGAGTATATTCTAATGTACCAACTGCTTAGATTCCACGGAGCATCGTTGTACTGTGCGCAGCTTCAACCTCGTTCTTTTGAATTCCACTCAGTTTTATTCATTTTCTTCTTTCAGTGGAGTTCGGAAGAATGGGTTGGGGCTGTGCGTGTGTGTTGGTGCATCGTGAATTCCGAGCAGTTGGTCTATGACTTTATGTATTTTTTATTTCATCGGGAAGGCGCCTCGCATGGGTCCTCGAGTCCCGTTCGCGCTCTTTCAGTTTTGGTATTTTTTGTATTTACATTAACATCTGATAAAATCGATCAAACAAGGTAGGTTTAATACGTCAGTTACGTCATCAACTGAACAGTTGTTTTTTATGGTTGAACATTTTGGTAATTACGACCCACACACGTAAAAATGTAAGCGCCGTAACAGGTTGTGACAACACTAGCATCAGATCTGCTAGCAGCAATGGATGAATTGTCTTTAATCGCTTCTTAAAATGTTATTTTAATTTTTGAATTTCTGTAATAATTATATTTATTGATATTCTGTATTTTACGTTTTATTTATATACACTAATATTCCTGTATTTTATAATATTTATAGTCAGGGCTCCTATTGATAACACCAAACTGCCTTGTTGAACGTGTGTAGTTGTCTGAGAAGTGTGAAGTTGATCGTCCAGGTTGTTGTAGTCTTGAGAAAGACTATTGTTGGTGACTGACGTTTCGACGGCCTCAGCGGCGGTCATCTTGTTTGTTTGTTTGTTTGTTTTGTTTGTTTGTTTGTTTGTTTGTTTGTTTGTTTGTTTGTTTAATCAATATTTATACAGGGATATCTGATTTAGCTACATACAAGCTAGCTGTACAAGCTATATACTGTATATATATATATATATATATATATATATATAGGCCTATATATATATATATATATATATATATATATATATATATATATATATATATATATATATATATATATATATATATATATATATATATATATATATATATATATATATATATATATATATATATATATATATATATATATATATATATATATACAGTGGCGTGGTGGCTCGAATATTTCAAGGGGGGCCACTGGCCAGTGCTAAATTGGCGCCCCAGAGATGCCAAATCCAGTTGCAAATCTGACATAAGCGAGCGCCGAAGGCGCGAGAAGCGAGCGCCGAAGGCGTGAGTTGTCCGCTTTCTAGGGGGGTTCGGGGGCATGCACCCCCGAAATTTTTGAAATCTAGAGTCTCTGAAATGCCATTTCCTGCGTTCTGGGGAAAGATTTTACAGAATTCCCATGGTTAGAAAACAACATTTTTTGTATCAAGATTTACAATTTGTTTAGAAATTTATAGGGTTTTACAAGAACGAAGAGACTGAAGAGAGACTGTTAGAAAATAATTTTGTTCCTGGTCAAATGTCAATAACGTATAGTCAGAATATACTATAGCCTATAGGCTAAAGTTTATGCACGTTGAGCATAATATAACACTAACTTAACAGTTTTAAAAGACAACCGATTAACCGAATGCAAGTCAATTAGTCAAAGTAGAGCTTTTGACAGTTCGGGAGAAAGCTTTGCGTACAAGTTGATGAGACGGTCTTTATCGCATTTGAGCAAAATTTTACGCTCGATTGTCATTGAAAGCAACGATTCAAGTCTCTCCTGAACCATGGACGAACGAATTCGAGTCTTCACCCTCTTGAGTGCAGAAAATGAACGCTTTAATTTAAATTTTACACACTAATCCAGGCCCTTCTTGGTAATTTTGGCGCCCACCGTCCGTGTCGGCGCCCCTCTTGAAACCATCGCTGGGGGTGCCACCACGCCACTGTATATATATATATATATATATATATATATATATATATATACATACATACAGAACTCGTGACTAGGCTCTCGGCAACGGCTTCCGTAGCTCAGTGGTCAGAGCACTGCACTAGCAATCGCAGGGTCGCGGGTTCAATTCCTACCGGAAGGCCGCTAAGTTGCATTTTTCGCAACTGGTCCCGGTTTGGTCTTAAAATGTATGTATTCCAACACTCGAAATTTTCCTTCACCATAAGTCCTTTCAACATGTAGTTTGATCGAGTGAAATGCCAAATATTACCTATATATATATATATTTATTTATAAAGTTGCATTGCATCCTTAATATGTTGCATAGATGTTAATCTGTTGGAAGAGAACTTCGTTGACACTCTGCCAAATGACGAGCGTTTTCGCAAAGTTCGCGTGGTACTTTATAACGCTCATTGTTCAAAGTCAGGCGTGACGAGCCCTGTTGATTACGTTTTACAGGAAGGAGCAGCCTGTGTGCACGACTTGGTGAACGGCATTCAATCCAATAAGTTGCGTGGTTTAGTAGTGAAACATCAGGAGAATCTGAAGCATGCCATGAAGTTTTATTTCGTTCATTATATTGTTTATTTTACGAGTTCCATTTATGAATCCGAGAACGAAGAGGTTGTTAAGGAAGTCGTTGAGGAATGTAACGTGGAGAACCTCGCCAAAACAAAACCAAACCCTTTTGGTGTGGTGTCTTTTATGCCTGATTTGACGAAGAATCTGAAACATTTTGAAGCAAATACGTCAAAAGCCAAGGATTCTTCAGTGAAACCAGGTTAGTAGGTATATCTTACATCCGTCCGTCCGTCGGTCCGTCAGTCGGTCCGTCCGTCGGTCGGTCCGTCCGTCCGTCCGTCTGTCTGTCTGTCTGTCTGTCTGTCTGTCTGTCTGTCTGTCTGTCTGTCTGTCTGTCTGTCCGTCCGTCCGTCTGTCTGTCTGTCTGTCTGTCTGTCTGTCTGTCTGTCTGTCTGTCTGAACTTTAAAGCATTAGCATGTCATGACTCCTTTTCTCTAGGATATACAAACTTTGAGAAATACTTGAAATTAAATGGACGAATGGGATTGAATGGTGGATTTGTTTGTCTTCTACAAAGACAAGTAAGCAGTGCTTTAACAGTTACTGTTTAACTAGTTACAGTTATAGGTACATTAGGTACAAGAAAAAAGTAACTATAGTTACAGTTACAAAGTAATAATCTCATAAATTTGTAACTAGTTACAAATTAGTTACATTCCTTGGTTAGTTAGTTTAGTTACCGGTATTGAAACATATATTCCTGATAAAGTAACCCTTTATACCGCCTGGTATGGTAGACGTTAATAACGTCTGATGATAACATCATCAGATGTAGTATGGCAATGGACATATTGTTTTGGAATTTCTTTCAAAATATTTTTTTCTTTCTAGAAATTGGTGGATTCTGCAAATGATGTATTGGAAAGAGCTGCGAAGAAAGGCTTGATGAAAGGAACAAAAAGAGGTAAAAGAGCAGCAAGCTCAAAGGTTTCAAAGGTGTCAAGCGAAGAACCAATAACTACTGAGAAATATGTTGTCGATAAACATGAACACATGGGAGAAATACCTGTACGGCTTGAAAAACTGCTCGTCAAAACCAGAGATGAAGAGAAAGCTAAAATAGACTTAGATGATAAAGAAAAGCGAAGTGAATCGGGACAAAAGAATAATGAGGCGAGGGCGTTTTATTTTTAGTTGCTAAATTAACGTATTATTTCCGAGACAATAATTTAGAAAATAAACGGCACGATAAAGGATATATATAACTCAGTCACGATAAAAACCTTTTTAAAACTTTATTTTCAACGTTTCGGGGTTCAGCCCCTTTGTCAAGAATGTTTTTAAACTTTCATGAGACGGGCAGGTTCCTTGACAGAATTATATATATATATATATATATATATATATATAGTATATATATCGTATATATATCGTATATATTCTCTTTTTCTTGTTATGGGAGTTATGCTTACTCATTAATTGGTCCCATCAGCCAAACGAAGATGAGACTGTTAATTGAGAGTCTGATACCGCGCGAATGGTACAAATCAAGAACTGTAAACGTGTGAGTAGTGAAAGAACTCATGTCTCGGCAGTACACCAACCTTTTGCAGTTCTTGTTTTGTATCACGAACTAGGTTTCTATATGACTTTTGTTTGATTAAAAAACAACCATGTCAACGTCACGGAAAACGTCATTACCTTTTCAACTTCTCCGAAACTCGCATCTTCTCTCATGTTTTTACCCGAATTATGTGTTTTTTTATTTCCTCAATAGTGACTGGCGTGCAGTCTATTTCTAAAGTGCATGCATAGTATATGTACTCCTTACGTACTCCAAATACGTCTCATATCTCCTTTAAGTTGCCATGTGTATGGTTTAACTATACAAAGTATGTTTATTTGTTATATATATTTATATATGTATTTTTCGTCTCATAAATATAGTAATTGCATCTTTATAGTTGTATGTGGCTTATAGTCAAATCATTAAAATATTTCCCCAGTTTTTGCTAAGATTTTGAATTTCAGTTCAAATCATCGTTTGTGTCAATGCCTCAATGGTCTTTTAATGGTCAAAATTGAACAAACCTTATTATAAGACATCCGTATACGCGGTTTTCCTGCAGGGAGCTGTAGTCAGTCTTTGAATGACTTCCAAGTTTCGTCAACGGCTGAAAAGACTATTTTATCATCGCTTTGGTACGTGAAAGTTTCAAGCAAGTATAAACGATCATGCTTGATACGTTTGAGTGAGTGTTTCAATGGTTGTGAAAATCGCATTGGAAATGTCTCAGGTGCTCTTTTAAAGAGTGAGCATTGCACGCTAGCGGTCGGCCATTTTTTGATGCATGAAATTCCCTTAGTGAACTCATCCGTAAATATCTTGTCAATCCTTGATATAAATTATTCATTTTGTCTTTTAATTGAAAGAAGACATACCTTAGAAAGTAATTATTTCTGCATTTTTCACAAAACTCGACGTTTTATTTACTTTCGTTTCGAATTATGTCAGCCTCGACTGACGCAAAGCGTGGAAGACTAAGTGACGAGGTTCAAACAAAAAAATCAGGTTCCGAGTCGACGTATTTGGATTGTAGATGAATAAGAAAGCCTCTATAGGGTTTTCTGAGAAAACTAGGCGAATTTCCGAAGTATTTACCACGTCAAGTTGGCAACGAAGCTACAAAAAGATAAACACAAACGCGCAATGCACGACGGTTGACGCTCACTCACTAAGAAATCATAAGTGGTGGACATCTTTTAAAAGGGATTACTGTTCCGCACGCTACCGCGCCCCACCCCCTGGGTACTAGATTGCTACTGTACATGTTACGCCGGAAATTTGTTGGATCGCATGAGGTGCTTGGATTCGTCGTTGGGTGTTCAAAACCTTATTGCCAAACATTGACTTTAGAACCGCTTAATGAATTTAATCGTAACATCATATCACTATCAACTGAGCGGAGGTTGCTCTCCGGTGATGTGTGCAGTTGCACATAAAAAGACACTTTATGTACGATACTTTTTCAGAGAGTAGTTGATACCAATTTCAGTACAAAGTTATTTTAAATCTGCAGAATCTACATTGCCTTCTTTGGTATCTTTGGAATGTATTCAATACAGTGACCGATTTAAAAGTGGTGGGGCAGGCGAGCGAAGTCAGCTAAAATATAGGGGGGTCCTCTCCTGGAAAATTGTTTTGAGCCACGCCCTTTATACTCTCGGAACTTGCTCGCTTTTAAGTGTGTGGTTTTTCAATTATCGTTGCTATCTGGATTTATTTTAGCAAAAACACCAAATTGGTACCTGATTATTTTTATAGAACATACCAATATAGATATTGTTTTGTACACGAAATGGAGAAAGATGGCGACTCATTAATTTATCTAAGCTAAAATCGACAATATTTGATGTTCTCTATTTACTGTTTTTCCTGTTCATTTTGCATCTTGAATATTTATTTTGAAACAATTTTTATGGCCTTCCCATTTGATATGCCGTACAGTCAAGGACTCTGGTAACCCTCTGTAAATGAGAATGAATAAAATCCTGTGTGGATTATCTCATATTTCGTGACCTGGAGTAATGTTGGAATAATGGTGATGGAGCAATTGGCAATAAAGACATGAACATCGTTATTACAGAATGTTTTCTTGACATCATCTTATATGATATTAGCCTGCGTAGCCGGCGGTTTTTTAGGGTTGGGGTGCAGGCAAGGCGGAATGCGGGCGAGGCGGATTGCCCGCCCTGCAGCCCGCTTGCTCGACCCCAAACCCCAACGCACCCCAACCCTAAAAAACCGCCGGCTACGCAGGCTAATATAATATACGTAAGTACCGCTAAGGGACCTCTGTAATGGGGGGGCATCAGCCATGGACTCTGGTCAGCTAGTATGAAGAGGGCCTGAAATCCCTGGGAAGCATGGGTACAAGTTGGGCATCACGTGACAATACCTTAAGACGCAGACGGCGACTGCGGTTTATGGCTGGTTCTCGTATAATAGTCGCGATCGTCCGAGTTGTTTCATAAAGTGCGTAGACGATTGAGACGAATTCGATTATATATACATCGCCTACGCAACTTTTGTAACGACTCGGACGATCGAGGCGACTATATACATCGTAATGAAGTAGTTAACGATCAACAAACGTACGAAAAACTCAAACGAGATCCAACGCCATCACTCCAACGCGAACTCAACAACAAAATTTTCTCACTGAGAAAGACAAACGCTATTGACTTACAAAGTTACTATCGGCTCAGATGTCCACGACCACCTAAACTGTACGGGTTACCTAAACTTCACAAACCGCAAATACCCATGCGACCCATAGTTTCTTTCTGTGGGTCTCCTACTTATGAACTCTCTAAATATCTGTTTACCAGTATTCCACTTCAACTGCCTATACAATGCACGAAAACTTCTATTGAACGATCTGCCGACGTATTTCCTTTACCCACTGACGACATTATTGAATTATACTTACGCTTTGTTTGACCTCCACTTATTTTCAATATAACGCACACACTACAAACAGTTACACGGGACAGCTATGGGATCTCCAGTCTCAGTTAGTGTGGTTGCTGAGATTGTGATGCAAGCCATAGAGGAACGCGCACTCACAACTTACAAAAAAACATTACCTTTTTGGTTTCGCTACATTGTCATTGACGACACAATTACTGCGCTACATGAGACGACGTCGACAATTTTCACAAACATGTTAACGAACAGGCGGGTGTTAATAATCAGCTGACTCCGACAACGTCCCATTAAGCCAAATTAAAGAATATCCAACTGTGAGTTGTCTTTCAACTACAGATAAAGGCAATCTTAAGTGGCTTGGAAAATTTGATGCTCTCAAAGATCTCATTGATGACCATCTGAGGATAAAGTCGAAATGGACATCGCCTGGTGGAGGGAGTAGAATGTTCGAAAGTGATGAAGTTAGTATACGTTGGTACTCTAATAATGGCTCTCTGAAAGGTGAGAAAGCCAATGTATTAAAATAAAAACGATAATGAAGCCTTGCAAGGATAAACACTTTGTTATTCGTATCTTCCGATCTAAGGTCTAGTCTTGAAGCTAGAGAAAATGAAAAAAATAGTCTTCTGACGGCTATAAAATTAATTCAAGCCGAAAATCACAGTACTCAAGATATATACTCTCGCAAAGCCGTAATGCAGATCAGTCGTGGAATTTGGCAGCTAAGAGAGGAGGCAGAGGCAAGATTTCTGTTGAAGACTGTGCAGTCAGTCCTCATCCAACTGGTAGTGCAGGATGTTGTCGCAAGATCACCATCATTTGAATCTGTAAATAAATTTGGTGTCCTAACTGAAGATGTGATCCCCAACCCTGAAGCGGAACGAATAGATCTCACAAAACGAGACCACAATTTCAATAATCAACATATGAATACAACTAATGACCAATATCGACAGCACCAAAATTCGGTGAGATCTGAAGAAGCTTTACTTGATGGTTCACAGAACACGAGTCTTCATGTGCAGAACAGGAAGCAACGAGAAAAACCCGTCGTTATTTTGGGAGATTCTATAATAAAAGGCTTACAGCCCAACAAGCTTAGAAAATCTACGCAAAGGAACGTTATTATTCGTCCTTTCCAGGTGCGACAACTACGGACATGTCAGACTATTCTAAACCAGCTATTCGGAAGTTACCGGAGCATGTTATTATGCATGTTGGTACAAATGATCTCAAATTTAAGGACACTGCGTCCATTATAAATAGCGAACTATGCGAGCAAATTTTGCAGATCAGTCCTAGTACAAAGCTAATTATTTCCCAAGTTACAATAAGGAAAGATGTGCATAACATTGAAGAGAAAGTTAGAGACCTAAATGAACGCCTTAATAATCTCTGCAAGAGTATAGAAATTGGGCGTTTATAATTAATTCAAACATTGATCAAAGAGGTCTTGATCGCTTTGGCCTACATCTTAATTCAACTGGTGACTAGTTCCTCCTCGAACAGACCTATAAAGATAATATTATTTTCTCTTTTTCTGAGACTCATTTAAACTCGTATTGGTATAATTCCGAACTTCATATTGATGGTTATAATATTAGAAAAGATCGATCTTATGCTAAAGGTGGAGGTCTATTGGTCTATGTCCCCTTTGCTATAAATTTTAAGTATAGAAACGATATTAAAATTGTAGATGAAAGTTCACATCTAGAATATATTTGGCTTGAAATCCAATTTCCTAAATCTAAATCTTTTCTAGTTTGTTTCATATACCAACCAGGTAACAATAATTCATGAAGAGATCAGCTTAATCACATGCATGCTTGGTGAGGCTTAACATTAACTTCATTAATAAAAGGGAATATAAGTCCCTATATAATATAACATCTAAATTCCAACTTAATCAAATTATTGATTCTGTTACAAGGTCTGTACGTTTCTGGGACGTTATCGATCATGTATATACGTCGCGTGACGATTTGGTCCTCAAATCAGGTGTTTTACAAATTGGTTTGAGTGATCATTTACCTATTTTCGTTACTAGAAAAGTCAATTCCCAAAATTTCAAGCAACATAATATAGTCACCTCACTATAAAATATCGGAATAAAAAAAATCTAGATAATGACAAATTTTGTCAAGATCTTAAATCTATTCCCTCTGGTGTTTTTGACACTTTTGGTAGACCTGACGACTTGTTGGTTTTTTGGCAACTCACTTTCTTTTCGGTATTAAACAAACATTCTCCTTTAATTAGTAAACGAGTACAAGTAACCGGTTACCAACAACTCAATTCGCAAAGCGCGACGAATGAGAGACAAATTTCTCAAGGAAGCTATGCGGTCAAATAGCCACGAAGCGTGGATGCAATTTAGAAAGTGGAGAAATATATCAGTTCACCTTGTTAAAATTTCAAAAAATTCCTACAATAAGAGCCTTTTAATTAATAATATTAACAATCCATACCAATTGTGGAAAATCTTTAAAAACCTTATGCCATCAAACACAATGTCTTCACCTTCTGCTTTAGTAATTGATGATAAAAAAATTGTGAATCCTAATGAAATTGCAAACTATTTCAATTCGTATTTTGCTTCGGTAGCGGCCAATCTTATTCCATGCCCATCAAGAAACCTTTTATATTGTGATATAGTGATTAATACTGATGACTCAAAGTTTTCTATTCCTTTAATGACCCTTGATGAGGTACATAACCTCCTCAATAATTTGGATCTTACTAAAGCAACTGGTGTTGATGGCATTACAGCATATTTCATTAACATTTCAAAAAGTTCAGTAGCTCCTGTCATTCTTCTTTTATGTAATTTGAGTATAAAAACTGGTATCTTTCCCGATATGTGGAAAAAGCCAAACTAATACCTGTGCATAAAGCAGATGACCGGTTGGAAAGAGGTAATTATCGACCAATTTCTATATTAGCTGTCATTTCTAAAGTTCTTGAGCGCGACATGTTTCTGTTTCGTATATGAACTATCTTATAGCTCATAATATACTCTCAACCCACCAACATGGCTTCAGGCCTTATCATTCGTGTGAAACATCTTTAATTATGATTTACGAATACTTATCGTCAACTATTGACCAAGGTGAAATGAATGGCATGATTTTAATTGACTTCTCTAAAGCCTTTGATCTGGTTGATCATATAATTATTCTACATAAATTAACTAATTATGGTATTTCCAAGGCAGCCTTAGGTTGGTTTAGATCGTACTTAAGTGGACGTTCCCAATCCCAGCAGGTGGAGATAAAGGATTTTTTGTCTGACCCTATGCAAATAACTGCTGGGGTACCGCAAGGCTCTATTCTTCCACGGTGGAAGGTCGGCGAAAATGGTCCTGGGATCGGCTGGTCGATTCCATATTCTTATTGGCCAGTTCTAAAACTCTATTAATTCAGCTAGAGTATAATTTATTTATCTAAATCCACATGTTAAGAAATTTCCTCGCCTTTAAATTTTACCGCAAATAAGAATATAAGGGCTTTGGTTAATTGTCAAGAACTACATTCGATATATACTTGTTCCTCCATGATATTTATATGGAATAATCGTGCATGTATTACGAATTAGTTGCTTTTAGGATGAATGCTTTACATAAACAAGTCTGCAGAGCGTTGCATATTTCTCATTCATTATCACATCAACAGAGTAAACAAAGACAAATTACCTAAATTATCATAAATTTTCATATCAAAACACCCAGATATTCAAACACCCAGATATTCTGGGTGTCATGTGACGATGTTGGGACCGTTATTATTTCTTATTTTTATTAATGACTTACCATCAAGTTTAGTGAACTGTAGTCCATTTCTGTTTGCGGATGACTCCACTCTCCTTACACATGGTCAGAATGTGGGTGTTACTAGCGATTCATTAAGTTGTGATCTATATCATACTTCGCAATGGGCAGCGTTTAATAATATGGTACTTAATTACAAAAAACGAAATCGATTAAGATATACTCGAAACGTAAATTTGCTGATCCTTTTCCCCTTTCGGTGCAACAAAACAATATGATTATAGAGGAAGTAAAGGAGGTAAAACTTCTTGGAATATCAATTGATTGCAATTTAAAGTGGGATTTCCAAATTAGTCAAATATATAAAACCATTAACTCAAGACTTTATTTGTTTAAAAGAATATCCGTCAAAGCCTTCCCTTTAGATTTCGCATTCAATTCTACTATGCTTTAATATATCCTCATCTGTTGTATGGTTGCACTGTGTAGGGTAACGCTAGAAATGAGCTGCTCAATGATTTATTAATCTTACAGAAAAGAGCAGCTAGATTAAATAAAGACTCTAGAGCTCCTTCGATTGAATTATTTCGCCAGCTAGAATGGATTCCAGTTCATAACATGATTAAAATGAGGAAAATAATCTTAACCTTTAACTCTTTGAAAATCTCATTGCCTAGTATAGTGATATTAGAAACCTCTTTACCTACTCAGCTGGGAGGTGTCCAATGTCAACACAAGATCTTCTCAAACTGATTTGAGGCTTCCTTCTATTAAAACTGAGTTAATTTGCAAAGTCTAAACTATCTTATAGTGGTGCTAGTCTTTTCAACTCACTGCCTAATGACATGAAAGATATTGCTATCCACACTATCCCTTTATTTAAGATAAAACTCAAAAAATTCTTTCTTCAATTGAACCACTAGGTTGACCATGTAAAAAAATTCGCCTGTAGCTCGTGTAAGCATGGTTATGTGTCATTGCTACACTAATTTTATTAATTTTTAATCTATGTATTATATTGTTATATTGAGGGCCATTAGGTAGAATACCTTACGGTAATAATGTTCTTAAAACCCTCTTGAAATAAAGGATTATTATTATTATCATCTTACAACCCAACGGTACACAAAGCAACAACCATCAAGACTTTGACAAGACGAGCACAACTTATTTGCGATTCACCCGAAACTCTGCGCAACGAAAACGACTATCTTCGGCGCGCGTTTCGCAAAAACAACTACAATACTAACTTTATTGAACGGAACAATTACAATATCAACGAGACCAACAGCAGTACAACCGTAACAACAGCAACAATACCATACATTAAAGGTACATCAGAGACTGTTGCACGTATTTTACGACCTTACAACATACGTGTAGCCCACAAACCTACGACTACTTTGCGACATATACTGACTAACGTGAAAGACAAAGAACAGCCTCATGAAAGACAGGGTGCAGTTTACAAGATCAAATGCGCCGCTGCCAGGACACTTGTATTGGTGAAACCGGCAGAAAACTGAACACAAACGAGCTATTAGAAACGGGGACAGGACTAATCACATAGCTGAACACCACGTACAAACAAAACACGATATTGACTGGGACTCGGCTGAATGTATCGCATTTAACACAAACTACAAACAGCGACTTACATTACAAAGTTGGTATAACAACTTGCAACATAAACCACTTAACAGATCACAACAATTACCAACACCATACGAAAGACTTCTTCGTCAGTACACACCAACGAACAATTAATAGACCTACCGACAAACAATACACCCACGCTTAACGCATGACGCAACACCCACTCACATTGATTATGACACAAACAACCGATCAGGAACAATAGTGGCCCACGTTTGGGCCACGAAATTGAACAAGTAAGCCAATCCTTCGATATCTGAGCAATCCTTGCCGTAAATTACTCAAATATTATTGTCATATTTTTGATAGTATTTGATAACACTCGGTGCGCTGTGGAATTGTGTTTTGAGACAGGTATCCGTCGCTCGTTGTTTGCCGTTTGATGCGTGAATTTCAAAGTTTCCTTCAAGACCGCAGTTTCCTGGCAAAGCCAATAGTATAAGATCCTTATATTCCATATATTCTATGAGTAGAGGAACAGATATTACGCTAGAAACGAACGCTCACTGCTGTAAATCGTTGTATTGGAAGGCCGTTGTAATCGAAGCCGTTGAGAATAGAACTCGCTGACAGACGACGGTGCGGTTCACAATATTCGACAAACTTAAGAGTCAGACATCACTACAAACTGATTTAAACGACTTTTAACAGCTTATTATGTCGTAAGAAGATAACAAAACAACAAGAAAACGTAATAAACCCGAGGTAGTTAGAAGCAAGTTTCCCAAATCAAAACAATAACACAAGCGCGCAAAGCATTAGCTGGACACTCATCCTTTAACGCATGACGCAACACCCACTCACACTAATTATGACACAAACAAACTCTGACGTAATGAACGAGACGTATACATAGGCAAACCTGACAAACACGCTTTACTTGACTCTGAAGATGACCGTCGCTGAGGCCGTCGAAACGTCAGTCACCAACAATAGTCTTTCTCAAGACTACAACAACCTAGACGGTCAACTTCACACATCTATATACATCGTCTGCGCAATTTGTGTAATGACGATTATATACATCGTATGCGCAATTTGTGTAATGACGATTATATACATCGTCTGCGCAATTTGTGTAATGACTCGGACGATTATATACATCGTCTGCGCAATTTGTGTAATGACTCGGACGATTATATACATCGTATGCGCAATTTGTGTAATGACTCGGACGATTATATACATCGTATGCGCAATTTGTGTAATGACTCGGACGATTATATACATCGTCTGCGCAATTTGTGTAATGACTCGGACGATTATAATATACATCGTATGCGCAATTTGTGTAATGACGATTATATACATCGTATGCGCAATTTGTGTAATGACTCGGACGATTATATACATCGTCTGCGCAATTTGTGTAATGACTCGGACGATTATAATATACATCGTATGCGCAATTTGTGTAATGACGATTATATACATCGTCTGCGCAATTTGTGTAATGACTCGGACGATTATAATATACATCGTATGCGCAATTTGTGTAATGACGATTATATACATCGTATGCGCAATTTGTGTAATGACTTGGACGATTATATACATCGTGACTCTCATGCGCAATTTGTGTAATGACTTGGACGATTATAATAGACATCGTATGCGCAATTTGTGTAATGACGATTATATACATCGTATGCGCAATTTGTGTAATGACTCGGACGATTATATACATCGTCTGCGCAATTTGTGTAATGACTCGGACGATTATAATATACATCGTATGCGCAATTTGTGTAATGACGATTATATACATCGTCTGCGCAATTTGTGTAATGACTCGGACGATTATATACATCGTCTGCGCAATTTGTGTAATGACTCGGACGATTATATACATCGTATGCGCAATTTGTGTAATGACTCGGACGATTATATACATCGTATGCTCAATTTGTGTAATGACTCGGACGATTATATACATCGTCTGCGCAATTTGTGTAATGACTCGGACGATTATATACATCGTCTGCGCAATTTGTGTAATGACTCGGACGATTATATACATCCGGTATGCGCAATTTGTGTAATGACTCGGACGATTATATACATCGTCTGCGCAATTTGTGTAATGACTCGGACGATTATATACATCGTATGCGCAATTTGTGTAATGACTCGGACGATTATATACATCGTCTGCGCAATTTGTGTAATGACTCGGACGATTATATACATCGTATGCGCAATTTGTGTAATGACTCGGACGATTATATACATCGTCTGCGCAATTTGTGTAATGACTCGGACGATTATATACATCGTCTGCGCAATTTGTGTAATGACTCGCACGATTATATACATCCGGTATGCGCAATTTGTGTAATGACTCGGACGATTATATACATCGTATGCGCAATTTGTGTAATGACTCGGACGATTATATACATCGTATGCGCAATTTGTGTAATGACTCGGACGATTATATACATCGTATGCGCAATTTGTGTAATGACTCGGACGATTATATACATCGTCTGCGCAATTTGTGTAATGACTCGGACGATTATATACATCGTATGCGCAATTTGTGTAATGACTCGGACGATTATATACATCGTATGCGCAATTTGTGTAATGACTCGGACGATTATATACATCTGCGCAATTTGTGTAATGACTCGGACGATTATATACATCGTCTCATGCGCAATTTGTGTAATGACTCGGACGATTATAATATACATCGTATGCGCAATTTGTGTAATGACTCGGACGATTATATACATCGTCTGCGCAATTTGTGTAATGACTCGCACGATTATATACATCGTATGCGCAATTTGTGTAATGACTCGGACGATTATATACATCGTATGCGCAATTTGTGTAATGACTCGGACGATTATATACATCTGCGCAATTTGTGTAATGACTCGGACGATTATATACATCGTCTCATGCGCAATTTGTGTAATGACTCGGACGATTATAATATACATCGTATGCGCAATTTGTGTAATGACGATTATATACATCGTATGCGCAATTTGTGTAATGACTCGGACGATTATATACATCGTCTGCGCAATTTGTGTAATGACTCGGACGATTATATACATCGTATGCTCAATTTGTGTAATGACTCGGACGATTATATACATCGTCTGCGCAATTTGTGTAATGACTCGGACGATTATATACATCCGGTATGCGCAATTTGTGTAATGACTCGGACGATTATATACATCGTCTGCGCAATTTGTGTAATGACTCGGACGATTATATACATCGTATGCGCAATTTGTGTAATGACTCGGACGATTATATACATCGTCTGCGCAATTTGTGTAATGACTCGGACGATCATATACATCGTATGCGCAATTTGTGTAATGACTCGGACGATTATATACATCGTCTGCGCAATTTGTGTAATGACTCGGACGATTATATACATCGTCTGCGCAATTTGTGTAATGACTCGGACGATTATATACATCCGGTATGCGCAATTTGTGTAATGACTCGGACGATTATATACATCGTATGCGCAATTTGTGTAATGACTCGGACGATTATATACATCGTATGCGCAATTTGTGTAATGACTCGGACGATTATATACATCGTCTGCGCAATTTGTGTAATGACTCGGACGATTATATACATCGTCTGCGCAATTTGTGTAATGACTCGGACGATTATATACATCGTCTGCGCAATTTGTGTAATGACTCGGACGATTATATACATCCGGTATGCGCAATTTGTGTAATGACTCGGACGATTATATACATCGTATGCGCAATTTGTGTAATGACTCGGACGATTATATACATCGTATGCGCAATTTGTGTAATGACTCGGACGATTATATACATCGTATGCGCAATTTGTGTAATGACTCGGACGATTATATACATCGTCTGCGCAATTTGTGTAATGACTCGGACGATTTGCATTGTAAATAGGGAAACATGGATATTGCTATTAACTAAGGAGGTCTATGGTAGTCTAAGATACCAGTCACACAAGTGATGGCGGATGTTAATAATGCTGACTCCGACAACGTCTCATTAAGCCAAACTAAAGAATATCCAACTGTGAGTTGTCTCTCAACTACAGATAAAGGCAATCTTAAGTGGCTTGGAAAATTTGACGCTCTCAAAGATCTTATTGATGACCATCTGAGGATAAAGTCGAAATGGACATCGCCTGGTGGAGGGTGTAGAATGTTTGAAAATGATGAAGTTAGTATACGTTGGTATTCAAATAATGGCTCGCTGACTCTGAAAGGTGAGATAGCCAATATATTAAAATCGCAACTTCTATTGAGGATTGATGGGGAAAAGGAAAGGTGGATTGATCAATCGGTCTTCGAAGATGTTGTAGAAAATGACTGTGAACTTAGAAATTTGCATATGGAATCGACAATCAACTCTAATTTACCCAAAAATAATTGCTGCTCGCTCAACCATGACCTCGAGGGTATTAGAAAAACTGTCAAAATGCTGGAAGATCGTATGCAAAATAATTTTAAATCCCTCACCGATGAAATTATTGAAATTAGTGTTAAAGTAAACAACGTGCATACAGAATCTTCTTTTATGCAATCTTTGCGGGATGAGAACCGCAAATTGAAAAACGATAACGAAGCCTTGCAAGATAGGATAAACACTTTGTTATTCGTATCTTCCGATTTAAAGTCTAGTCTTGAAGCTAGCGAAAATGAAAAAAATAGTCTTCTGACGGCGATAAAATTAATCCAAGCCGAAAATCATAGTACCCAAGATACTCTCTCGCAAAACCGTAATGGTCAGTTGTGGAATTTGGCAGCTAAGAGAGGAAGCAAAATTTCCGTTGAAGGCTGTGCAGTCAGTCCTCGTCCAACTGGTGATGATGTTGCCGCTAGATCACTATCATTTGAATCTGTAAATAAATTTGATGTGCTAACTGATGATGTGATCCCAAGTCCTGAAGCGGAACAAATAGATCTCACAAAACGAGACCACAATTTCATCAATCAACATATGAATACAACTAATGAGCAATATCGACAGCATCAAAATTCGGTGAGATCTGAAGAAGCTTTACTTGTTGGTTCTCAGAACACGAGCCTTCGCGTGCAGAGGAAACAACGAGAAAAACCCGTCGTTATTTTGGGAGATTCCATAATTAAAGGCTTACAGCCTAACAAGCTAAGAAAATCTACTCAAAGGAACGTTATTATTCGCTCGTTTCCTGGTGCGACAACTACGGACATGTTAGACTACTGTAAACCAGCTATTCGAAAGTTACCGGATCATGTTATTATGCATGTTGGCACAAATGATCTCAAATTTAAAGATGCTGCGTCCATTATAAATAACACAACTGAACTATGCGACCAAATTTTGCAGATTAGTCCTAGCACCAAGCTTATTCTCTCCCAAGTTACAATAAGGAAAGATGTGCATAACATTGAAGAGAAAGTTAGAGACCTAAATGAACGCCTTAATAATCTCTGCAAGAGTAGAAATTGGATGTTTATAATTAATTCAAACATTGATCAAAGAGGTCTTGATCGCTTTGGCCTTCATCTTAACTCAACTGGTTGCTCTATCCTTGCACGAAATATGATAAATTGCATAAAGGGTTTTTAACACTAACTATGCCCGTCAAAATTATCCCTTGCAGGCTCCCCCAGTTACTGATTTTATTGGGGATGACTTGAATCCGTTTTCCAAAATACCTAATAAGGGCTTAACCTTCTTTCATATTAATATACAAGCAATTTCCAACAAAGTTGACCTCATTAAGCTTATGATGGCTAGTTCCTCCTTGAACAGACTTAAAGATAATATAATATTCTCTTTCTCTGAGACTCATTTAAACTCGTATTGGTCTAATTCCGAACTTCATATTGATGGTTATAATATTATTAGAAAAGATCGATCTTATGCTAAAGTGGAGGACTATTGGTCTATGTCCCCTCTGCTATAAATTTTAAATATAGAAACGATATTAAAATCGCAGATGAAAGTTCACATCTAGAATATATTTGGCTTGAAATCCAATTTCCTAAATCTAAATCTTTTCTAGTTTGTTTCATATACCAACCAGGCAACAATAATTCATGGAGAGATCAGCTTAATCAAATGCTTGGTGAGGCTGACAATGATCAAAAAGAAATTCTAATGCTTGGAGATTTTACCACTAACTTTAGTAATAAAAAGGAATATAAGTCCCTATATAATATAACATCTAAATACCAACTTAATCAAATTATTGATTCTGTTACAAGGCCTGTTTCTGGGACCATTATTGATCATATATATACATCACGTGACGAATTGGTCCTCAAATCAGGTGTTTTACAAATTGGTTTGAGTGATCATTTACCTATTTTCGTTACTAGAAAAGTCAATTCTCAAAATTTCAAGCAACGTAATAGTCACCTCACTATAAAATATCGGAATAAAAAAAATCTTGATAATGATAAATTTTGTCAAGACCTTAAATCTATTCCTTCTGGTGTTTTTGACACTTTTGATAGACCTGATGACTTGTTGGTTTTTTGGCACTCTCACTTTCTTTCGGTATTAAACAAACATGCTCCTTTAATCAGTAAACGAGTGCGAGTTAATCGATTACCAGGTTGGTTCAACAACTCAATTCGTAAAGCGGGACGAATGAGAGACAAATTTCTCAAGGAAGCTATACGGTCAAATAGCCACGAAGCGTGGATGCAATTTAGAAAGTGGAGAAATATATCAGTTCACCTTGTTAAAAATGCAAAAAATTCCTACTATAAGAGCCTTTTAATTAATAATATTAACAATCCACGCCAATTGTGGAAAATATTTAAAAACCTTATGCCATCAAAAACAATGTCTTCACCTACTGCTTTAGTAATTGATGATAAAAAAATCGTGAATCCTAATGAAATTGCAAACCATTTCAATTCGTATTTTGCTTCGGTAGCGGCCAATCTTACTCCATGCCCATCAAGAAACCTTTTATATGAAGATATAGTGATTAATACTGATGACTCAAAGTTTTCTATTCCTTTAATGACCCTTGATGAGGTACATAACCTTCTTAATAATTTGGATCTTACTAAAGCAACTGGTACTTCATGGCATTACAGCATATTTCATTAACATTTCAAAAGGTTCAGTAGCTCCTGTCATTCTTCTTTTATGTAATTTGAGTATAAAAACTGGTATCTTTCCCGATATGTGGAAAAAAGCCAAACTTATACCTGTGCATAAGGCAGATGACCGGTTGGAAAGAGGAAATTATCGACCAATTTCTATATTAGCTGTCATTTCTAAAGTTCTTGAGCGACATGTTTCTGTTTCTTATATGAACTATCTTATAGCTAATAATATACTCTCTACCCACCAACATGGCTTCAGACCTTATCATTCGTGTGAAACATCCCCCAAACACAAGTTGCACGAACTCGTTCCTGATAGACGTGAGAACTTAGTCAATTATACTCTTCGTAATAATAACCATGTCAATTTAATTGACTGTAAAACAAATAGACTTCGAAACTCATTTTTACCTTCAAGTATTTTAGCTTATAATGACTCATTATCTTAATATTTAGACTTTTTAGCGATATTTAAATTTCGCATGGTATTAACATATGGTATTATGTAGTTTTAAAATTTTTCATGTAGTATATGTTATTAAGAGTCCTTTACCGTGTTTTAAATATTGCATGTAATTAATTCTGTATATTTCAGCTTTTAGCTGCTACTCAGATTAACATTTCATTAAATCTAAATAAAACTTGTACAAGACATGAGGACTATCAGTTTAACACGTTTGAAAACACTCATTATACCTTTTGCGACCTATTTTGACATAAACCATTGACATTTTTCAATACATCTGTACTCGTAGTGGGAAATAAATATCGATCATTCGATACTTGTCATGATAATAGTTATAGTAATAATAATAAACACTTATTGACCGAGCAGGGGGATCTTTACGGCAAAATTAGTCGATCTTTCAACAGAGAGCGACGAAGGAGCGAGTCAATGTGAAAAGACCAAGGACAACTGATTAGCTAAAATAAGACCGCCCACAAGCCAAGTCATATAATAATACACTTTATTTCACGAGGGTTAACATTTACGTGTCAGCCAAGGCTGATAAACTTGTTTGCTTAAGATCTATGACGCGAATCACAAGAGATAATTGTTAATCCTAAGAGAAATCTCACTACCCGGCCCACGTTCTATTTACAATGCAACCCTGAGCATTTTCAGGTCTTCAGGACGACGGTAACTACTAACTTGCGGAGAGCTGTTACTTAAGATTTCACACAAACGTAAAAAATCAATCAACCATCCGCAATCGTTTTAATAGTATTGTTGAGTCTGAATAGTTTTGACTTTTGGTTGTCATAAAACAAGCTTCAAAGAAGCTAAAATTTGTATTACTGATTGAAAGGCTGGTTCTCGACGATGTATATAATCGTCCGAGTCATTACACAAATTGCGCAGACGATGTACATAATCGTCCGAGTCGTTACACAAATTGCGCAGACGATGTACATAATCGTCCGAGTCGTTACAAAAATTGCGCAGACGATGTATATAATCGTCCGAGTCGTTACAAAAATTGCGCAGACGATGTATATAATCGTCGGAGTCATTACACAAATTGCGCAGACGATGTATATAATCGTCCGAGTCATTACACAAATTGCGCAGACGATGTATATAATCGTCCGAGTCATTACACAAATTGCGCAGACGATGTATATAATCGTCCGCGTCATTACACAAATTGCGCAGACGATGTATATAATCGTCCGAGTAGTTACACAAATTGCGCAGACGATATGTATATAATCGTTAGAGTCATTACACAAATTGCGCATACGATGTATATAATCGTCCGAGTCATTACACAAATTGCGCATACGATGTATATAATCGTCCGAGTCATTACACAAATTGTGCAGACGATGTATATAATCGTCCGAGTCATTACACAAATTGCGCATACGATGTATATAATCGTCCGAGTCATTACACAAATTGCGCATACGATGTATATAATCGTCCGAGTCATTACACAAATTGCGCATACGATGTATATAATCGTCCGAGTCATTACACAAATTGCGCATACGATGTATATAATCGTCCGAGTCATTACACAAATTGCGCATACGATGTATATAATCGTCCGAGTCATTACACAAATTGCGCATACGATGTATATAATCGTCCGAGTCATTACACAAATTGCGCATACGATGTATATAATCGTCCGAGTCATTACACAAATTGCGCATACGATGTATATAATCGTCCGAGTCATTACACAAATTGCGCATACGATGTATATAATCGTCCGAGTCATTACACAAATTGCGCATACGATGTATATAATCGTCCGAGTCATTACACAAATTGCGCATACGATGTATATAATCGTCCGAGTCATTACACAAATTGCGCATACGATGTATATAATCGTCCGAGTCATTACACAAATTGCGCATACGATGTATATAATCGTCCGAGTCATTACACAAATTGCGCAGACGATGTATATAATCGTCCGAGTCATTACACAAATTGCGCATACCGGATGTATATAATCGTCCGAGTCATTACACAAATTGCGCAGACGATGTATATAATCGTCCGAGTCATTACACAAATTGCGCAGACGATGTATATAATCGTCCGAGTCATTACACAAATTGAGCATACGATGTATAATCGTCCGAGTCATTACACAAATTGCGCATACGATGTATATAATCGTCCGAGTCATTACACAAATTGCGCAGACGATGTATATAATCGTCCGAGTCATTACACAAATTGCGCAGACGATGAATATAATCGTCATTACACAAATTGCGCATACGATGTATATTATAATCGTCCGAGTCATTATACAAATTGCGCAGACGATGTATATAATCGTCCGAGTCATTACACAAATTGCGCATACGATGTATATAATCGTCCGAGTCATTACACAAATTGCGCATACGATGTATATAATCGTCCGAGTCATTACACAAATTGCGCATACGATGTATACAATCGTCCGAGTCATTACACAAATTGCGCATACCGGATGTATATAATCGTGCGAGTCATTACACAAATTGCGCAGACGATGTATATAATCGTCCGAGTCATTACACAAATTGCGCATACGATGTATATAATCGTCCGAGTCATTACACAAATTGCGCAGACGATGTATATAATCGTCCGAGTCATTACACAAATTGCGCAGACGATGTATATAATCGTCCGAGTCATTACACAAATTGCGCAGACGATGTATATAATCGTCCGAGTCATTACACAAATTGCGCAGATGTATATAATCGTCCGAGTCATTACACAAATTGCGCATACCGGATGTATATAATCGTGCGAGTCATTACACAAATTGCGCAGACGATGTATATAATCGTCCGAGTCATTACACAAATTGCGCAGACGATGTATATAATCGTCCGAGTCATTACACAAATTGCGCATACCGGATGTATATAATCGTCCGAGTCATTACACAAATTGCGCAGACGATGTATATAATCGTCCGAGTCATTACACAAATTGCGCAGACGATGTATATAATCGTCCGAGTCATTACACAAATTGAGCATACGATGTATATAATCGTCCGAGTCATTACACAAATTGCGCATACGATGTATATAATCGTCCGAGTCATTACACAAATTGCGCAGACGATGTATATAATCGTCCGAGTCATTACACAAATTGCGCAGACGATGAATATAATCGTCATTACACAAATTGCGCATACGATGTATATTATAATCGTCCGAGTCATTATACAAATTGCGCAGACGATGTATATAATCGTCCGAGTAGTTACACAAATTGCGCAGACGATATGTATATAATCGTTAGAGTCATTACACAAATTGCGCATACGATGTATATAATCGTCCGAGTCATTACACAAATTGCGCATACGATGTATATAATCGTCCGAGTCATTACACAAATTGTGCAGACGATGTATATAATCGTCCGAGTCATTACACAAATTGCGCAGACGATGTATATAATCGTCCGAGTCATTACACAAATTGCGCATACGATGTATATAATCGTCCGAGTCATTACACAAATTGCGCATACGATGTATATAATCGTCCGAGTCATTACACAAATTGCGCATACGATGTATATAATCGTCCGAGTCATTACACAAATTGCGCATACGATGTATATAATCGTCCGAGTCATTACACAAATTGCGCATACGATGTATATAATCGTCCGAGTCATTACACAAATTGCGCATACGATGTATATAATCGTCCGAGTCATTACACAAATTGCGCAGACGATGTATATAATCGTCCGAGTCATTACACAAATTGCGCATACCGGATGTATATAATCGTCCGAGTCATTACACAAATTGCGCAGACGATGTATATAATCGTCCGAGTCATTACACAAATTGCGCAGACGATGTATATAATCGTCCGAGTCATTACACAAATTGAGCATACGATGTATATAATCGTCCGAGTCATTACACAAATTGCGCATACGATGTATATAATCGTCCGAGTCATTACACAAATTGCGCAGACGATGTATATAATCGTCCGAGTCATTACACAAATTCGGCAGATGTATATAATCGTCCGAGTCATTACACAAATTGCGCATACGATGTATATAATCGTCCGAGTCATTACACAAATTGCGCATACGATGTATATAATCGTCCGAGTCATTACACAAATTCGGCAGATGTATATAATCGTCCGAGTCATTACACAAATTGCGCAGACGATGTATATAATCGTCCGAGTCATTACACAAATTGCGCAGACGATGTATATAATCGTCCGAGTCATTACACAAATTGCGCATACGATGTATATGATCGTCCGAGTCATTACACAAATTGCGCAGACGATGTATATAATCGTCCGAGTCATTACACAAATTGCGCATACGATGTATATAATCGTCCGAGTCATTACACAAATTGCGCAGACGATGTATATAATCGTCCGAGTCATTACACAAATTGCGCAGACGATGTATATAATCGTCATTACACAAATTGCGCATACGATGTATATTATAATCGTCCGAGTCATTATACAAATTGCGCAGACGATGTATATAATCGTCCGAGTCATTACACAAATTGCGCAGATGTATATAATCGTCCGAGTCATTACACAAATTGCGCATACCGGATGTATATAATCGTGCGAGTCATTACACAAATTGCGCAGACGATGTATATAATCGTCCGAGTCATTACACAAATTGCGCAGACGATGTATATAATCGTCCGAGTCATTACACAAATTGCGCATACCGGATGTATATAATCGTCCGAGTCATTACACAAATTGCGCAGACGATGTATATAATCGTCCGAGTCATTACACAAATTGCGCAGACGATGTATATAATCGTCCGAGTCATTACACAAATTGAGCATACGATGTATATAATCGTCCGAGTCATTACACAAATTGCGCATACGATGTATATAATCGTCCGAGTCATTACACAAATTGCGCAGACGATGTATATAATCGTCCGAGTCATTACACAAATTGCGCAGACGATGAATATAATCGTCATTACACAAATTGCGCATACGATGTATATTATAATCGTCCGAGTCATTATACAAATTGCGCAGACGATGTATATAATCGTCCGAGTAGTTACACAAATTGCGCAGACGATATGTATATAATCGTTAGAGTCATTACACAAATTGCGCATACGATGTATATAATCGTCCGAGTCATTACACAAATTGCGCATACGATGTATATAATCGTCCGAGTCATTACACAAATTGTGCAGACGATGTATATAATCGTCCGAGTCATTACACAAATTGCGCAGACGATGTATATAATCGTCCGAGTCATTACACAAATTGCGCATACGATGTATATAATCGTCCGAGTCATTACACAAATTGCGCATACGATGTATATAATCGTCCGAGTCATTACACAAATTGCGCATACGATGTATATAATCGTCCGAGTCATTACACAAATTGCGCATACGATGTATATAATCGTCCGAGTCATTACACAAATTGCGCATACGATGTATATAATCGTCCGAGTCATTACACAAATTGCGCATACGATGTATATAATCGTCCGAGTCATTACACAAATTGCGCAGACGATGTATATAATCGTCCGAGTCATTACACAAATTGCGCATACCGGATGTATATAATCGTCCGAGTCATTACACAAATTGCGCAGACGATGTATATAATCGTCCGAGTCATTACACAAATTGCGCAGACGATGTATATAATCGTCCGAGTCATTACACAAATTGAGCATACGATGTATATAATCGTCCGAGTCATTACACAAATTGCGCATACGATGTATATAATCGTCCGAGTCATTACACAAATTGCGCAGACGATGTATATAATCGTCCGAGTCATTACACAAATTCGGCAGATGTATATAATCGTCCGAGTCATTACACAAATTGCGCATACGATGTATATAATCGTCCGAGTCATTACACAAATTGCGCATACGATGTATATAATCGTCCGAGTCATTACACAAATTGCGCATACGATGTATATAATCGTCCGAGTCATTACACAAATTGCGCATACGATGTATATAATCGTCCGAGTCATTACACAAATTGCGCAGACGATGTATATAATCGTCCGAGTCATTACACAAATTGCGCATACGATGTATATAATCGTCCGAGTCATTACACAAATTGCGCCTACGATGTATATAATCGTCCGAGTCATTACACAAATTGCGCATACGATGTATACAATCGTCCGAGTCATTACACAAATTGCGCATACCGGATGTATATAATCGTGCGAGTCATTACACAAATTGCGCAGACGATGTATATAATCGTCCGAGTCATTACACAAATTGCGCAGACGATGTATAGTGATTAGTGGACCGATTCGATCGTGCGATAAACTCGTTAAATTATATCCATTGCATAATTTCATTAAATTTCATTATGAAAGTCTATCTAAAGAGTGTAGATAAGATTATGACTCTCGAAATCGAACCTCAAGAAACGATTGTTAATCTGAAGAACAAAGTTCAAGATATAGAACGAATTCCGCTCGAACAACAACGACTCACCTTCGATGGTAAACATCTCGAAGATAGCCAAACCCTCCAAGACTATGGGATCCTGGAAGAGTCGATACTAATCCTAGACGTGAATTTACGTAATACGGACAAACCTATATCGGGCGAGAAGGGTATCATGACCACAGAAAAAGGAAGCTTAAAATGGTTCGGTCAATTTGAAGGACTTCGTGATCTTGTCGATCAGCTACATATTCTGCCAGCAAAATGGGTATCTCCTGGAGGAGGTTCTAAACTGTATGAGAACGAAGAAATATCAATTCGTTGGTATTCTGGTAATAAAACATTAACCGTTAAAGGAAGGAAGTCCGAAGAAGTGAAAGTAGAATTATTACTATCTGGTCAAATTGGTAAAGATGGCAAAAACGTCTCAGTAAACCACGAAAGTCAACCCGACGAAGATTTGCATAAAGAATATAATATGCCCAATCCCTTGGGAAACATAACTACTCATTACAATTATGCCTCTGATTTGGATGAACTGAAATCTAAACTGGTTAGATTTACAGAAAATGTTAATATCAAAATTGAAGTTCTCGCAGCTGAAGTCAACAATCTTAAAGAGAACAATCCTCGCGCTATTTTGGTCTTAGAGGACGCCGTCGCTGAATTAAGGAAAGAAAATCATAACTTGAAGAATGAGAACGACGAATTGAGGGAAAGAAACATGAATATTTCATATATCATGTCGGATTTAAATACCAAGGTAAAGGACCTTGAAAACGAGAGGAAGAGCTTGATGACGGCTTTAAAGCTATTACAACATGACTCTGAGCATAGTCAAGCTAAAAATTGTCATGTAGAATCCTGGCAAAGAGTATCTAAGCCAGGTGAACAATTTAAAACAACGAAAAGATCAACGCCAACCGAATTTGCTTCCGGTATAGAAATAAATAATAGATTTCTAGTCCTGAGCGACAGCGAAGAGGACGTTAACCAAAAATCGTCCCTCCTTGCAACAGATGACACAGCTGTAAAAGATGACTCAAAGAAATTGAAAAAACAAAACAAAAAGAAAAAACAAAACAAAAAGGCTAAGAAATCGAATTTAGCAACGCAAACGTCTAACTCGACAATCGCCACTGCTACACTTGCAGATGACACGGTTGTTTCTGAGCCTATTCCTGTACACGAGACCACCTCTACTCAAACGACGAATCCTGGAAAGGAAAAGAAAAAGAAAACTGTTGTTATTGCAGGCGACTCTTTGGTTAAAAATATCATTGGTGCGAAAATGAGTAGTGTTGATGCTGATCATTTCTTTGTTGTGAAGCCGTTCCCTGGAGCAACCATGGAAGATATGAAAGATTTTATCAAGCCTTTAACCAGGAGAATGCCAGATAAGCTCATTATACACGCAGGAACTAACGATCTAAGAAGTTCGTCCCCTGAGGTAATTGCGGACTCCATTGTGAAGCTCGTAATCAAAATCAAGGAGGACTCTCCAGATACAAGCGTGGGTATCTCAGCACTGTTGGTAAGAAATGATATTAATGATCTCGCCGCTAAGGCAAAACAAGTCAATAATATCCTAAGAGATTATTGTAATCAAAAGAGGGTGCCATTTTTAGGCAATGCCAACATTAACACTTCTCACTTAAACTCTAGGGGTCTTCATTTAAACAAACATGGTAGTGTAGCTCTCCAAGAAAATTTTATAGAATTTACTAATGATATTTCTTGACATAATCTTTTGCCGTGTGAAGCTGCTGCAGTCTCCGATGATCAGCAAAATCATTTTTCCAAAGAGTCTATTTCATTCATACCTACTATGCGGGGCTTCAAATTAGCCGCACTTAATGTGACAAGTCTAGTAAAGCACATCGACGAGCTAAGGGTTTTGCTTGTTGATAACCCAGTCGATGTATTAGCAATAAATGAGACAAGGCTTGATTCTACTATTAATGACAACGAGGTGCATATATCTGGCTATGAAATCGTACGTCGCGATAGAAGCGTCAATGGTAGATTTGGTGGAGGTGTTTGTTTTTATGTTCGCCGTAATATTAATTTCTCACCACGCCTTGACCTGTCTATCGATCAGCTTGAAAATTTATGCATCGAAATTCGTAAACCTAGATCCAAGCCTTTTCTCATTGCGACTTGGTATAGACCACCAGACTCGGCCGTTGACAAATTTAATTATTTTGAGACACTAGTAGGCAGACTTGATGCGGAAAGTGTTGAATATTATTTAATGGGTGACCTGAACTGCAATTTAGGGTCAACCGTATTAGATCGTAATTCAACTTTGTTGACTGGTATTACCGATCTTTATAGCTTAAATCAATTAATAAGCGAACCAACTCGTGTGACCAAGTCATCTTCAACTTTAATTGACTTGATATTTACTAACACTCCTGACAAAATTGTTTGCTCCGGTGTCTCTCATATCGGTATTAGTGATCATAGCCTAACTTATGCTTTTCGTAAACTTTCAACTGGTTTATTCACTAAAGGTCACTCTACAGTAACCTATCGGAAATTTAAGAATTTTGATTCAGCCAGTTTTAGAAATGATATCTGTTTACAGAATTGGGATGATATAAAGGCGTACGAAAATCCAAATGATATGTGGCATGTTTGGAAGAACACATTTTACAGTGTTGTTGAAAGACATGCCCCCCTGTGTACAAAGCGTGTTAGGGCTTCTAAATCGCCTTGGATCACGCCTCAATTAAAACAACGTATGCACGAAAGGGATACTCTCAAGATAAAAGCGACTCGATCTAATGATCCAAACGATTGGTTCGCCTTTAAGAGAACCCGCAATTCTGTAAACACTGAAATCAAACATACTAAAGAAATATATTATATGAATGCTCTTCACGAAAATAAGAGCAATTCGAAGAAGACTTGGAATATTGTTAATGAACTTACTTCAAGAAAAGTTAACAGCTCACACATAAAAGAAATCAAATTGAACGGCTCTTCAATTAGTGGCAATCATGAATTATCTGAGGCGTTTAATGATCATTTCGCCAGTGTTGGGCCTAAGCTGGCTGACAAAATACCTTGCAATGAAAACAGCCGTTCACATTTGGATTATCTTACATGTCACGAAACTAGAGCTAGTTTTCAACTGAAGGCAACAAGTTCGTCCACAGTCTTTTCTCTTTTATCTAAGCTAAGTAAATCTAAAGCAACTGGCTTAGATAAGATATCTGCCAGGCTTCTTCGTGAATGTCCTGACTTGATTGCAGAATCCCTTTGTTTAATTTTTAACCGCTCCATTAACACGGGTATTTTTCCCGATGAATGGAAGTGTTCAAAAGTTATACCATTATTTAAACAAGGGGAACGTAAGGATCTCGATAATTATCGGCCCATCTCAATTATTCCGGTCGTGGCGAAAATTTTTGAGAGGATAGTTTACGACCAAGTCCATGTTTTTCTTATCGATAATAAACTACTTTCCAATTGTCAATCAGGGTTCCGAAGTCTTCACTCCACAGTCACTGCTCTTCTTGAGGCCACTAATGACTGGGCATATAATATTGATCGTGGCAATGTTAACGCTGTAGTCTTCTTAGACCTCAAGAAAGCGTTTGACACCGTGGATCATGGAATTCTGTTATCAAAATTAAATGTATATGGTATTGGAGGTGTTGTGAGCAATTGGTTTAAGTCTTACTTAAGTGACCGGAAACAAAAATGCTATGTGAATGGTTTTCTCTCACAGAAGCGTTCATTGTCCTGTGGTATCCCACAGGGAACTATTTTAGGGCCACTATTTTTTAATTTATATAAATGACTTACCCAATTGTCTCGCACACTCCCAGCCACGTATGTATGCAGACGACACTCATTTAACATTCGCAACAAATAATGTTCATGATATTAATCTGAACCTCAATCAAGACCTGGCAAACGTTAATGAATGGCTTATCGCAAACAAGCTTACTCTAAACCAATCAAAGACAGAATTCATGTTCATCGGGTCTAGGCAAAGAATATGTACGTTTCACTCATCAATATCTCTAGAAATTGATGGGATCCCAATTAATCAGGTTTCCCATACAAAGTCTCTTGGTGTACATATTGATGAGAATCTATCTTGGAACGTACATATTAATAAGCTATCTAAAAAGATTGCTTCAGGCATTGGATCTCTAAAACGTATAAGATCTTTTGTCCCTGATACGACGCTACAGCTTATTTTCAATTCGTTAGTTCAACCGCATTTTGATTACTGTTGCGTTGTTTGGGATAATTGCAACAAAACCCTCGCTGATAAACTTCAAAAATTACAAAATCGTGCAGCCAGGGTGTTAACATTTTCTAGTTATGACACTAATGGTGATTTTCTCCTTGAGAAACTTGGCTGGAGGAAACTTGACTCCCAGCGCAAGTTTCAAAAAGCTGTTATGGTCTACAAATCACTTAATGGGCTCGCTCCTAATTATTTGCGTCCCATGTTCACAGACCGTAGCAGTGTAACGAATTATTCATTGAGAGACACCGAGGGCAAACTAGCTATTCCTAAGCCTCGTACTAACTACTTAAAAAATAGCTTTAGTTATAGTGGTACGGTGCTATGGAATAGCCTTCCTATCGAGTTGCGGAAGGCAGACACTCTGGGTGAATTTAAATCCGGCTGCAGTAGCTTCTTAACCTCTTAACATTTTTATCGCACGGCACTCATGGAAAGCAGGTATTTTTAGCTTAGTATTATTAGGAATATTAGAATTGTAATGTTGTAATTTGAAATTTGTGAATGTATGTATTAGAACAATAATTTTGTAATTTAGGTAGTGCATGCAAAATCCTGATGAGTTTTTTACCGTGGTTAAATAAATTAGTAATAAAATAATCGTCCGAGTCATTACACAAATTGCGCATACGATGTATATGATCGTCCGAGTCATTACACAAATTGCGCAGACGATGTATATAATCGTCCGAGTCATTACACAAATTGCGCATACGATGTATATAATCGTCCGAGTCATTACACAAATTGCGCAGACGATGTATATAATCGTCCGAGTCATTACACAAATTGCGCAGACGATGTATATAATCGTCATTACACAAATTGCGCATACGATGTATATTATAATCGTCCGAGTCATTATACAAATTGCGCAGACGATGTATATAATCGTCCGAGTCATTACACAAATTGCGCATACGATGTATATAATCGTCATTACACAAATTGCGCATACGATGTATATTATAATCGTCCGAGTCATTACACAAATTGCGCATGAGACGATGTATATAATCGTCCGAGTCATTACACAAATTGCGCAGATGTATATAATCGTCCGAGTCATTACACAAATTGCGCATACCGGATGTATATAATCGTGCGAGTCATTACACAAATTGCGCAGACGATGTATATAATCGTCCGAGTCATTACACAAATTGCGCAGACGATGTATATAATCGTCCGAGTCATTACACAAATTGCGCATACGATGTATATGATCGTCCGAGTCATTACACAAATTGCGCAGACGATGTATATAATCGTCCGAGTCATTACACAAATTGCGCATACCGGATGTATATAATCGTCCGAGTCATTACACAAATTGCGCAGACGATGTATATAATCGTCCGAGTCATTACACACATTGCGCAGACGATGTATATAATCGTCCGAGTCATTACACAAATTGCGCATACCGGATGTATATAATCGTCCGAGTCATTACACAAATTGCGCAGACGATGTATATAATCGTCCGAGTCATTACACAAATTGCGCAGACGATGTATATAATCGTCCGAGTCATTACACAAATTGAGCATACGATGTATATAATCGTCCGAGTCATTACACAAATTGCGCATACGATGTATATAATCGTCCGAGTCATTACACAAATTGCGCAGACGATGTATATAATCGTCCGAGTCATTACACAAATTGCGCAGACGATGAATATAATCGTCATTACACAAATTGCGCATACGATGTATATTATAATCGTCCGAGTCATTATACAAATTGCGCAGACGATGTATATAATCGTCCGAGTCATTACACAAATTGCGCATACGATGTATATAATCGTCATTACACAAATTGCGCATACGATGTATATTATAATCGTCCGAGTCATTACACAAATTGCGCATGAGACGATGTATATAATCGTCCGAGTCATTACACAAATTGCGCAGATGTATATAATCGTCCGAGTCATTACACAAATTGCGCATACGATGTATATAATCGTCCGAGTCATTACACAAATTGCGCATACGATGTATATAATCGTCCGAGTCATTACACAAATTGCGCAGACGATGTATATAATCGTCCGAGTCATTACACAAATTGCGCATACGATGTATATAATCGTCCGAGTCATTACACAAATTGCGCATACGATGTATATAATCGTCCGAGTCATTACACAAATTGCGCATACGATGTATACAATCGTCCGAGTCATTACACAAATTGCGCATACCGGATGTATATAATCGTGCGAGTCATTACACAAATTGCGCAGACGATGTATATAATCGTCCGAGTCATTACACAAATTGCGCAGACGATGTATATAATCGTCCGAGTCATTACACAAATTGCGCATACGATGTATATGATCGTCCGAGTCATTACACAAATTGCGCATACGATGTATATAATCGTCCGAGTCATTACACAAATTGCGCATACGATGTATATAATCGTCCGAGTCATTACACAAATTGCGCAGACGATGTATATAATCGTCCGAGTCATTACACAAATTGCGCAGACGATGTATATAATCGTCATTACACAAATTGCGCATACGATGTATATTATAATCGTCCGAGTCATTATACAAATTGCGCAGACGATGTATATAATCGTCATTACACAAATTGCGCATACGATGTATATTATAATCGTCCGAGTCATTACACAAATTGCGCATGAGACGATGTATATAATCGTCCGAGTCATTACACAAATTGCGCAGATGTATATAATCGTCCGAGTCATTACACAAATTGCGCATACCGGATGTATATAATCGTGCGAGTCATTACACAAATTGCGCAGACGATGTATATAATCGTCCGAGTCATTACACAAATTGCGCAGACGATGTATATAATCGTCCGAGTCATTACACAAATTGCGCATACGATGTATATGATCGTCCGAGTCATTACACAAATTGCGCAGACGATGTATATAATCGTCCGAGTCATTACACAAATTGCGCATACCGGATGTATATAATCGTCCGAGTCATTACACAAATTGCGCAGACGATATATATAATCGTCCGAGTCATTACACAAATTGCGCAGACGATGTATATAATCGTCCGAGTCATTACACAAATTGCGCATACCGGATGTATATAATCGTCCGAGTCATTACACAAATTGCGCAGACGATGTATATAATCGTCCGAGTCATTACACAAATTGCGCAGACGATGTATATAATCGTCCGAGTCATTACACAAATTGAGCATACGATGTATATAATCGTCCGAGTCATTACACAAATTGCGCATACGATGTATATAATCGTCCGAGTCATTACACAAATTGCGCAGACGATGTATATAATCGTCCGAGTCATTACACAAATTGCGCATACGATGAATATAATCGTCATTACACAAATTGCGCATACGATGTATATTATAATCGTCCGAGTCATTATACAAATTGCGCAGACGATGTATATAATCGTCCGAGTCATTACACAAATTGCGCATACGATGTATATAATCGTCATTACACAAATTGCGCATACGATGTATATTATAATCGTCCGAGTCATTACACAAATTGCGCATGAGACGATGTATATAATCGTCCGAGTCATTACACAAATTGCGCAGATGTATATAATCGTCCGAGTCATTACACAAATTGCGCATACGATGTATATAATCGTCCGAGTCATTACACAAATTGCGCATACGATGTATATAATCGTCCGAGTCATTACACAAATTGCGCAGACGATGTATATAATCGTCCGAGTCATTACACAAATTGCGCATACGATGTATATAATCGTCCGAGTCATTACACAAATTGCGCATACGATGTATATAATCGTCCGAGTCATTACACAAATTGCGCATACGATGTATACAATCGTCCGAGTCATTACACAAATTGCGCATACCGGATGTATATAATCGTGCGAGTCATTACACAAATTGCGCAGACGATGTATATAATCGTCCGAGTCATTACACAAATTGCGCAGACGATGTATATAATCGTCCGAGTCATTACACAAATTGCGCATACGATGTATATGATCGTCCGAGTCATTACACAAATTGCGCATACGATGTATATAATCGTCCGAGTCATTACACAAATTGCGCATACGATGTATATAATCGTCCGAGTCATTACACAAATTGCGCAGACGATGTATATAATCGTCCGAGTCATTACACAAATTGCGCAGACGATGTATATAATCGTCATTACACAAATTGCGCATACGATGTATATTATAATCGTCCGAGTCATTATACAAATTGCGCAGACGATGTATATAATCGTCCGAGTCATTACACAAATTGCGCATACGATGTATATAATCGTCATTACACAAATTGCGCATACGATGTATATTATAATCGTCCGAGTCATTACACAAATTGCGCATGAGACGATGTATATAATCGTCCGAGTCATTACACAAATTGCGCAAATGTATATAATCGTCCGAGTCATTACACAAATTGCGCATACCGGATGTATATAATCGTGCGAGTCATTACACAAATTGCGCAGACGATGTATATAATCGTCCGAGTCATTACACAAATTGCGCAGACGATGTATATAATCGTCCGAGTCATTACACAAATTGCGCATACGATGTATATGATCGTCCGAGTCATTACACAAATTGCGCATACGATGTATATAATCGTCCGAGTCATTACACAAATTGCGCATACGATGTATATAATCGTCCGAGTCATTACACAAATTGCGCAGACGATGTATATAATCGTCCGAGTCATTACACAAATTGCGCATACCGGATGTATATAATCGTCCGAGTCATTACACAAATTGCGCAGACGATGTATATAATCGTCCGAGTCATTACACAAATTGCGCAGACGATGTATATAATCGTCCGAGTCATTACACAAATTGAGCATACGATGTATATAATCGTCCGAGTCATTACACAAATTGCGCATACGATGTATATAATCGTCCGAGTCATTACACAAATTGCGCAGACGATGTATATAATCGTCCGAGTCATTACACAAATTGCGCAGACGATGTATATAATCGTCATTACACAAATTGCGCATACGATGTATATTATAATCGTCCGAGTCATTATACAAATTGCGCAGACGATGTATATAATCGTGCGAGTCATTACACAAATTGCGCATACGATGTATATAATCGTCATTACACAAATTGCGCATACGATGTATATTATAATCGTCCGTGTCATTACACAAATTGCGCATGAGACGATGTATATAATCGTCCGAGTCATTACACAAATTGCGCAGATGTATATAATCGTCCGAGTCATTACACAAATTGCGCATACGATGTATATAATCGTCCGAGTCATTACACAAATTGCGCATACGATGTATATAATAATAATAATAATAATAATCCTTTATTTCAAGAGGGTTTAAAGAACATTATTACCGTAAGGTATTCTACCTAATGGCCCTCAATATAACAATATAATACATAAATTAAAAATTAATAAAATTAGTGTAGTAATGACACATAACCACATGCTTACACGAGCTACAGGCGAATTTATTTACATGGTCAACCTGGTGGTTCAATTGAAGAAACAATTTTTTGAGTTTTATCTTAAATAAAGGGATAGTATGGATAGCAATATCTTTCATATCATTAGGCAGTGAGTTGAAAAGACTAGCACCACTATAAGATAGTTTAGACTTTGCAAACTCAGTTTTAATAGAAGGAAGCCTCAAATCAGTTTGAGAAGATCTTGTATTGGCATTGGACACCTCCCAGCAGTAGGTAAAGAGGTTTCTAATATCACTATACTAGGCAATGAGATTTTCAAAGAGTTAAAGGTTAAGATTATTTTCCTCAGCTAAATAATGTTATGAACTGGAATCCATTCAAGTTGGCGAAATAATTCAATCGAAGGAGCTCTAGAGTCTTTATCTAAAATTAATCTAGCTGCTCTTTTCTGTAAGATTAATAAGTCATTGAGCAGCTCGTTTCTAGCGTTACCCCACACAGTGCAGCCATACAACAGATGAGGATATATTAAAGCATAGTAAAATTGAATGCGAAAACTAAAGGGAAGGCTTTGACGAATTCTTTTAAACAAATAAAGTCTTGAGTTAATAGTTTTATATATTTGACTAATTTGGAAATCCCACTTTAAATTGCAATCAATTGATATTCCAAGAAGTTTTACCTCCTTTACTTCCTCTATAATCATATTGTTTAGTTGCACCAAAAGGGGAGAAGGATCAGCAAATTTTCGTTTCGAGTATATCTTAATCGATTTAGTTTTTTTGTAATTAAGTACCATATTATTAAACGCTGCCCATTGTGAAGTATGATATAGATCAGAACTTAATAAATCGCTAGTAACACCCACATTCGAACCATGTGTAAGGAGAGTGGAATCATCCGCAAACAGAAATGGACTACAGTTCACTAAACTTGATGGTAAATCATTAATAAAAATAAGAAATAATAACGGTCCAAGAATAGAGCCTTGCGGTACCCCAGCAGTTATTTGCATAGGGTCAGACAAAATCCCCTTTATCTCCACCTGCTGGGAACGTCCACTTAAATACGATCTAAACCAACCTAAGGCTGCCTTGGAAATACCATAATTAGTTAATTTATGAAGAAGAATTATATGATCAACCAGATCAAAGGCTTTAGAGAAGTCAATTAAAATCATGCCATTCATTTCACCCTGGTCAATCACTGAAGAAGTTTTTTGAAATATGACATACATATATCATTTCTTCTTTGACTAAGTGATTAAATTCCATTGAGCCGTACTTTGGATTTCCCACCCCTCCCCCGTGTTAGGATTGTTTATGGTCACGTTCCGAGTCAAACCCAATTTAGTCAGAACTGATGGCGAATGGGAAGAATGGAATATGGAAATTTTAATCGACAACCTACAGAAATGGTTAAGAAGAAACAAAGCATTTAACAAACTAACAAAAAACCACCATACGACCTCCGAAGGAAGGAAGGAAAGAAACATGTTTACACAGAAGATAGACAGGGAAGCAGCCAAGGGTGAAAAGAAGACCCCTCATTGTATATTCTGCAAGGAAGACCATTGCAGGAGTAATAAATTTAAGTCTTTTGGCACAATAACCAAGCGAAAGACATTATTTGTGGATAATAACCTGTGCTTTAACCGTGCCTCTGCTGGGCATAGGGGTAACAAATGTTACAGCCGTGGATGCTACAAGCAAAAAAAGATGGTGGAGATGGTACGATTCTAACTGGGTATATCACAGCAACTGAGGAAAAGACACTACCACCTATAATATCAGTCAAGGTAAAGGGGAGGTGGAAGAAGTTTCATTTCAAGAGAAGCGGCCAAGAAACTCAAGAAACCCCCTATCCGACATGAATCAAGAGAGATTATAACAGTCAATGGAACAAGAAAACAGTCTATGCCAATATTCGAAGTCACCATCAAATCTTCAGATGGAAAGGACATGAAGAGATTGAATTTGCTGGATCAAAGCTGACTGCTTTACCACGGTAAGACGACCAGACATGAATCAAGTGAAGCTTAAATATGAACATACCAAAGACAAGAGGTTCTATAATGACAGCAGAAGGCAAGTACCAAATACATATGATCCTTGGAGACAAAACATACTGAAAGATCAAGACAGAGGAGATTTACAAGAGCAACCCAGAATATCCCACGCATCGTAGAGGAAACAACATTTGGCTAGATGATGGTGGTGACTACCCAAGTGACCAGTGTATGTATGTTTGCAAGGGAACTAACTGACTACGAGAGATTATATATACAGTCTGGACGTACTGATAGCTGAAGATAGGGGTGAGAATGACCAGCTGGATGTATACCGTGATTTTCAAGAACGTAACAAGACTGATGATGAACGATATGAAGTCAATGTCCCATGGATCCCTGGAAGCACACTGTCAAACAATAACCTGGAACCAAGCAGGAAACGTCCTCTCGATGTTTGCAGAAGGATCAATCGAGATCAGGAAGATTTGAAAAAGGAATATGAAGAGATAATCGAAAATCAGATAAAAGAAGGGATCGTAGAGAAAGCACCAGAGCAACCAACAGGGGAACGGTTATTCTACTTGCCACATAAACCAGTTGTGAAACGAGATGCCACAACCACTAAAGTAAGGATGGTCTTTAATGCCAGTGCAAAGCTACATATGCTTGCGAACAGTGTCAACGAATGCATGTATACTGGTCCACCAGTTCAGCCACTCCTATGGGACATATGGTCAGAGCAAGAATCTCTCCCCGTCTGGTTTTAGCCGATGTTCAAAAGACGTTCTTACAAATTGGAATTAAAACCTACGATTCACCTATCTGTACGAGTCCCGTTTGAAACAGAAGGATTATTGATAAATAAGATATTTGTTACGAACGATAATACAGCATCACCTTGACCTTACAACCAGTGGAATTGGAAAACACATATGTTGACAATGTGATGAAGACAGGAAGTGACCTTTTGGATTTAGAGAAGTTCAAGCGCGAAGCCACGGAAATCCTAGAGAGTGTAAGGCTGCCATTATACACAAGTGGGAATGGAATGTCGTAGCCTTAGAGAGTGAAGGAATGCCAAACCCATCAAAGATCCTAGGCCGATTAAAATGGGGGAAAAGGGAAGACGAGCTGCTGATCGAAGTACCAGCCTTTGATGAAGAAATGCCAGTCACAAATATAGATCCATCATGAGAGGAAAGATTTACGGCCCACTTGGAATAGTCTCACCGATGATGGCTGAAGGGAAGAGGTTCTTTATAGAAGCCTGTGATGATAAGAAAGGTTGGGGTTAGAGTTCAGTCCAAAGTCCAGTCCAGTGTTTACAACAAGAGTGTTTCATCACATTGATTTCCTTTGTGTTTACCTCATGAATTATTAATATTTTGAGATGATAAATAATTGCAAACGCCGGTGATCGCGGTAGGTAACTGCAAAAAAGCTAACAGTCGCACAAAGCTAACTCTTGTCAATCAGGATCATTGTTTCAGAAGTTTACTACAATTAAACTGTAGTTAACTAAGAGACAACTGGGCCCAGTTTAGCTTGACAAATCTGGCGAAAACTTGCCCAAGTTATTAACGCCTAGCGGGCGTCTTGTTCTAGTGAGAATAGTCAATACCGTATATTTTGTTTCAATATATTAACTAGTACTAGAAGTTACTATCGCAAGGAAAGTGCTGCCTCCATAAGGTATCCCGATGGTTTACAAAGTTCCCTGAATAAAGCGTGAACGTGCGTTCAATTGTGGACGCACTTTCCGGAGGGCACGGGGAGGCACTTACTAGGGAAACTATGGAAAACTGCGCATGTTCTATTTGATTCACGGTAAGAATAACGTTATTTGGAAAGTTCGTATTTAGTCCGCCGAAGATTTACGCCAACGCTAAGGCCTCAAAATTTCATACGCCAGTCAGGGGGGTTGTACAATTTCCCTCCAAAACGTTTGCGCCAGTCAGCTATTTAGTTGATGAAATTGCATTTAATTTGCTATTTAAGGTTCAGTGCTGGCAAATAAACAGATTGCCACCTTTACTCAACATCCTTTGGGTTTGAGTTGACTCCTTTGAAACGCATGTCTCCACTCTTCAATCTCTGATTCTTATTGAATATTGTCCGAATCAGATCAAGTCAGACCGATTTGAACGTATTTGAGCGGCTTCACAGAGTCTCAGACTCTCGCATTTATAGACTTGCAGTTCTCATTCTCACAGACAGTTGACTTTATATTTAGCCGAGTCAGTTGACAGTCATTTTCACCTAAAACGTGATTAGTTTTACGCCAACCTTGGCGTAATCGACGGAAATTCTACGCCGAAGTTCTTCGGCGTGACATACGAACTTCCCAGTCTCCGCTGTTTTGTCTGTTTTCGCTTGCTTGTGAACTGCCGAAATTCGAGAGTATTTGAGAGCCTGTGGACAAGAATCCCGATATTTCGATAACAAACACAATCGCTGTAGACTGTAGTGTATGTTTCTTATTTGTATCGTCCTTAATCGACGGCTGGTGATCCCACATTCCCGTTCGTTAGTTCGATTTGAAATATGACCGCTCGACCGCCAGATCAATCAGCCGCAAATATTACAAACGTGAAGTTCCATTTGGCAAACGTGTCGCTTGAATGGAAAATTTATAGTCGCGAGGCTTGCTCGTTTCAAGTAAATGTTGTTCGAATTAGACGTATGGCGACATGGCGTTAAAATGGTAACATTGAATTTTGACATTACATGCACTAACCATGTGCAAAGACAGAAGTAACCATGCGTTCAATCTTCAGAAAAATAACATGGCTTGCCGGCCACATTGGTCGTAAGAATCGAACATATTATTCCGGACTTCCGTAAATACCCGAAGAAACTTTGGAGTATGTTAGCGTTTTTATCATATGAACGTCACAAAACTTACGTCACAAAACGTCATAAACTGGTCCACATCCACCCATCCAAAGATCTCGATTCTGTTGGCTTTACATAGTTCGGCGAAGAGGTCTGGACACGAGACACAGTAACGCAAGTCAAGATTAGTGTGCCTGCGTGCAGACCGTGAGAATTATATTAATATTAACTAGGAGTAATCAAAGATTATGTAATTGCGTTCGACGCATGTGGACCAGTAAGTGGCGAATGAGATCGGTGATTATGCTGTAACGAATTATGAAAATAAATATAGCTAATAAATATATTACAGCGTCTGAATTTATGGAGACACTGTAACCTCAATGTTTTTGACAATGGTGACATCCTGAGTGATTTCCGTACGTTATTTTAGTATTAGGAGAGTATATTAATTCCCGTTCGTTTGTTCGATTTGATTACAATCGTGAAGTTCGATTTGGCAAAAGTTTCATAACTTCGCGAGGCGTGCTCGTTTCGAGTAAATGTTGTTCGAATTAGATGTATGGTGTTTAAATGATCAGATTGAATTTTGACATTATAAACGCGCCATATAATTACCGTTATAGCGTATGTTATTTTAAAATGAGAAGGCCATGGATTGGACCATATATGATCGACTTGATATACGTGGTTTAGATTGTTATTGACTGGAACACGGCAACAAACGACAGCGTCTTAATTCAAGGAGACACTATATAAACCTCAATGTTTTTGACAACGGTGACATCCCGCATTCCCGTTCGTTAGTTCGATTTGAAATATGACCGCTCGACCGCTAGATAAGTCAGCAAACATTACAATCGTGAAGTTCGATTTGGCAAAGTGTCGCTTGAATGGAAAATTTATAACTTCGCGAGACTTGCACGTTTCGAGTAAATGTTGTTCGAATTAGATGTATGGTGTTCAAATGATCAGATTGAATTTTGACATTATAAACGGGTTTATATTCTACATTCTATTTATTTGATCCTCCATGCTATAGAAAATTTCTAGCATCATTCTGCTGGCATGCCTAATCCTGAACACTTCTACAGGCAACTTCGTATGCACTTAGCTAGTACTAATGCCATAATTTATTCCAAATTCCAAAACGGTAATTTATACAAAAATGGGAAAGATTTTATCTTGATTTCTTTTAGCTGTAAAGCACAGTAACCCATAACATGCAAGATTAGAATGCGTTCTCCTTCGTCGAACGCAATAATTATATATAATATAATTCTTACGCACGCAGGCTACTAGTAAACCATTCTGTTGAAATTATAATTTCCGGTTCTAACGCGGTGGGTCATTAAAAAGGTATTCAAAACGACTATATTTGGACCATACATTCCGACGTTCCAGGTAATTAACTGACTTATTACATGATTGAGGAGGTTTTCTAACAAAGATTTGTCCATTATTCCACCTTGGACAAAGATTTTCCTAGTTTTCATTCATTTATTATCTAATTAGTATTCATATGGTTGTATGGCGCATTCATCCCGCGGTACATCAAAGAAAACCGACTCAGCCTGCGTGCAGCCCGCCCCAACCCGCAGAGAGCCTGCTCGCAGGCTAGTTAGAGAGCACATAATCGAAAAGCTCTGTAAAAATTGTTATCGTCTCTATATATCGCGCAACTATCCGCGCATAGTACACAACAATTTAGTCTGCCATATGGTGCTAAAAATGTGAAAATAGACTTCAGAAGCATTATATATTTCACAAATTATATTTCTAGGAAATATTATATTGAAACCGAAATCGTTTCAATTTACAATTATCGTTTCAAAAATAAACAATTATTTCCTTAATCCCTTAATTACTTCATGGGCTCTATGACCATTCATTTCTTGCGAAAGTGAAACCACTCATGAACCACTGCATGCATTGTGAGAACGGCACTGGTCTATATTTCTCTCACCCCTCCCACTCAAACTGAGGTGTTCACTTCCGCAATCAAGCAGCCGGAATACTCGATATAATATTTATGTTAATGTTATTAATCACTTCGAAGAGGACAAAAGGTTTTTACAGTATGTGAAGGAAACAATATTACACAAGACACGTCGCCCTAGTATATCATCTGAACGACAAATGAAAGAGTCAACATGGCTACATTCAAGGTTCACAAAGGTGCTGTACGTGTTTGGTTTTTTGTCGTGAATTTGTCAGCTGAGTCTAGACCCAATATATTTCCTTCGCCATTCCTTGTTCTTTCATTTTAGCAATATTGGGACGAATACCCAAGGATATTCACATTGACACCGTCACAACAAATGTTATCTTTTATAGTCGCCAAAGTGAAAGCACCTGAAGCTGTTCTGTCTAGTTCGTCGTGTGCGGATGGCAAAGTGAGACTGAGAGATAAGGTTTGGTGTACATTTACACTATTTTGAGTTAAAAATAAACTTCGGTAGAGTAGCCTGTTTACTTGTAAAGTTTAAATGAGTTACAATGTGCAGTAGACGGCTCATTGTCTACAAGATTGCCACCTATAATCTACATGACCTGTCAAACTCGCCCTTTGATCACGACACTAGTCACTTATCTTATTATCTAGTCTATCTAAACTCACTCAGGACAACAAAATCTGACTGGAATTGATCGGTTCTCGTAACTACATCCATTCTTGATTAAGTGATCATTTAAATTAAGTTCTATCCCTCTGTAGTTTTGCGAATAAAGTGGATTTAAAGTTGCGCCCGTTCTCTGTCTCGAGTGTTTGTGTTGCTATCTGTTTTTATTTACTTTGAGTGAGATACTCAGATGTCTTTACCGAAGTTAAATTACTCGACTTCGGAACGTTTACTTAAGTTTATGTTTTCAATTACAAGTAAACAACTTACTATTTAGCAGACAGTGAAATCGAAAATCATGAAAATTACGATATGAAAATCACGACATGAAAAGACAATATTATTGAAAGTATACACCAAACTACCGGGCCTTCGTCTGGTCTTAAAATGTATACATTCCAACACTCGAAATTTTCCTTACCATAAGTCCTTTATAGAACATGCATTTTAATTGAGTGAAGTGCCAAATATTACTTGTAATATACCCAATATTGAAAGTAGCCAGTGGTTACAAAGTTGTTTAATGCTTTGACGATTTAGGCTATGTGCAATTTGCATTTTTTTGTACATACAAAGAGGTCATTTTTTTGTTCATACTGGATACAAAGTTCCACAAATCATATTAAAATTTGTGCTGAATTTTTAATCCCAAGGTTGAGAGGTCATGTGATGTTCTGTGATGTCATGAGAGGTCATGTGATGTCATGAGATGCTGAGATACATTGTATATGATGAGATTAAATGGGGACCAAATCATTCCTTACTGATTTTGCTACCTTTTTGCTAGAGCACATTATAGTTTTCAGTCATAATGGTTAAAGATATGATCACAAAAAATGGCTTGCTGCAAATGTGTTGATATCACTGTTTTTTAATTGTTACGTGCACATCGATATTACAGCATGTAAGGTAATTGTAAGAGAATGACCTGTTTGCTCTTTATCAAACATTTAATAGTAACAATTAATTATCCAGAGAGTAAAGCAATGATACTGGATATGTGAACGAACCATGTTCTTATTAAGCTGCTACAGGTTAACGCTTGGCAAAAGGTGATTCTAATGTTTGGTATTGAGGGTATAGAATTATAAGTATATAAATGGTTTAGAATTTTACTACATGTATTGCATAGAAAAAGGATAATAGATTCCTTGATTGGAATGGATGTAAATTGGTATATAATCATGCACAGTTAGAGTATAAAAACACAACTTTGCTAAAAATTAATATTCTTTAGAAATAACCTATTGTGGTCAACCTTTGTTTTTATCCAATTATTTCATGTATTAGGATTCAGTGTTTTTATAGATATATTATAGATGAATTAGAGGAAAACAAGGACATTTTCTTAGTGCCATTATTAAGAGCTATGTGTGCCCAAATTCATCCAACCAAGTTTGTGAAAAATGCAATTGACCTTGGTGGTTAAAAATAAGAAATTAAAAAAAATCAGCAATTCAAATAAGTAATATCAAAATACTGTAAGATGTAAAATTGTTATGCTGCCTATGCACGGTTGAAATACAAATTGAAAGTGGTCACCATGAGGTTCATTGACTAATTGACTAGTTCTCCCTCCCTCTCAGTTTGTTTGCTGATCTACTGCAAAAATAGCAAATGATTTAACATTTTTGGATCTCATTAATTATACTGTAGTTTATTTATCTCCTGTGTATTTGGTTATATATATATTATTTATTTTATTTCATATCGACTTACTCTGATGAAGGGCTCCACTCGGAACATCAGTATTTTATTCACCCCTTTTCACTTTGCTATACTGTAGGGCCAAAATAATAAATACCTTGGTTTCCGGTTTCCCGACCCTACCTAGTTTTTGGCCAGTAAAATACCGACCTTAATCTTTTTATTGAAATTTTGAGAAGGCTGGGCACAAATTGCAGCTTGATTTGCATCCTGGGATAGCAAACATGGATGCCGATCCTGGCAGCATCCTCAATATCAGCATGGTTTGGTTAAAACTATTGTTCGTCCATGCAATGTTTGCGAAAAAAAAGTAAAAAAAAAAAGAAAAACCGACCTACCCTACCTAATTTTTTTCAGCACGAAATAGGAAACCCAGGTATTTTTTTTCTTGGCCTAATGTATATAAAAATGTATATGTTTATATGAGACCAGCACAAAAATACTGGTTCAACTTCATTCTGGTTGCCAGACCAGCACAAATCTGATCTGGCTCAACATTTGCCAAAAAACAAAATTTGCCAAAGTACATGAACAGCAAGGACAGTGGAAACAAGTGAAGACCAAAGAGGGTAGTTATTTGATTTGTCTGTGAACAGTGTCAGTTTCATTCCAGCCTCATGTAAACATTCAAACAATTTCAATGCTGGTGCCAGTATGAATTTGCATTTTGCACCACTCTCATGTATGCAGGGCCTTACTTTTGATAACTACAAAATTTCAATATGGTATCCTCCTTGGAGTAGTGATGGGGTTATTAGTTATCATCAATGATTAAATGAGGAAAAGTGGTAATATTATATCAAGTGAAGTGCTCTGGAAATGTTTTGTTGCATAGAGCAGATGTTGTTGCACAAAATATATTTTGTCAGTGCTCAAATATATTTTGTCAGTGCACAAATATATTTTGTCAGTGCACAAATATATTTTGTCAGTGCTCAAATATATTTTGTCAGTGCTCAAATATATTTTGTCAGTGCACAAATATATTTTGTCAGTGCACAAATATATTTTGTCAGTGCACAAAATATATTTTGACAGTGTACAAATATATTTTGTCAGTGCACAAATATATTTTGTCAGTGCACAACATATATTTTGTCAGTGTACAAAATATATTTTGTCAGTGTACAAAATATATTTTGTCAGTGTACAAATATATTTTGTTAGTGCACAAATATATTTTGTCAGTGTACAAATATATTTTGTCAGTGCACAAATATAGTGCACAAATATATTTTGTCAGTGTACAAATATATTAGTGCACAAATATATTTTGTCAGTGTATAAATATATTTTGTCAGTGCACAAATATAGTGCACAAATATATTTTGTCAGTGCACAAATATATTTTGTCAGTGTACAAAATATATTTTGTCAGTGTACAAATATATTTTTTTAGTGCACAAATATATTTTGTCAGTGTACAAATATATTTTTTTAGTGCACAAATATATTTTGTCAGTGTACAAATATATTTTGTCAGTGTACAAATATATTTTGTTAGTGCACAAATATATTTTGTCAGTGCACAAATATATTTTGTCAGTGCACAAATATATTTTGTCAGTGTACAAATATATTTTGTTAGTGCACAAATATATTTTGTCAGTGCACAAATATATTTTGTTAGTGCACAAATATATTTTGTTAGTGCACAATATAATTTTTCAATACACGAATATATTTTTTCAGTGCACCGATATATTTGTCGGGGATTTCCCGCAGTTTGATCCTTCTCGATAGGTGTCATGGACGAACTTCTTAAAAGTTATTTTTCCAACGGATTTTCCTACGACAAAATACTTAAATTTTTAGCAAAGTAGCATGACATTCATATTTCCATGCGAACTTTGCTGTAACGACTGTACCGTATGAGCTTGAAACGAAGGAACATTGAATATAATATACATGAATTCCGGCAAGAAATAATAAAGCATTGTAATAGAAGTTGTGGAAGATATCATCCAGTATGGCATGCTCTCAGATTGAAAGGCTTACAAGTCCCACGAGAGTCGTCGAAGAAATATCTCGCGACAAGTTGACCCTCTTGGTGCTGAAGAAAGAAGGGAAAAACACCTAAAAAGAAGACGATACGTCAACCCTGGGCCGAATTTCGAAATCAGACCAATCTCTTTTATATATTTCTATGCATACGGGCCCTTCTTCCTTCTTGACAACAGGGCTAAGGTAAAGAGTAATTCTGGAATATGCCTTTCCAAGCCATTCCTTATAATTCTTTAGCACAAATTTTCTTCTGTGCCTAGAATCGTCTTCGCAATACTTGTATATCTTGGTAGGAAAACACGTATCCTCTTTCTCTCGAAAACCTACGGTCGAAAGCTTCGCGTTTTTTAATTGCTGTATTAAGTATTACATGCAGTGTAGCTTGCATTAATTGGTCTGAGTTTCTTGCTGAAGAGAGCTTCTTCTATAAATGGCTTCAACTGAGATCCACAAACTTCATCAAACCAATGTTAATAGTAGCTTCACCTGGCTTTGAGGGTGAAGGCTAAAAGGGTGACTCAAAAGGACCTTCACATTTTCAAGAACTATTCTAATTGTAACCTTGATTAGTGGCTCGATATGAAAAACTGGACATTTTCGATAGATTTTTTAATCATAACAGACACTTTGTACTGAAAACATGTTCTGTGGGCATAAGTAACATACTTAGCACATTAACCAAAAAACATTTGGTGCATATTTCTTAAATTCTAGAGCCACACCCTTAATTCTGACCACACCTTTTTTGGAGATCGAATTAAGGGGTCGCGGCAAAGTTAATATCTCAAAATATAAACAAGGTGGTAGTCTAAAACATTTGGGATATTACCACCATTGCTAGGGCTATGCAAGGAACTAGGATCATGTAGATATGTCTTTGTCGGTTTAAGTAGATCTGTAGATGCTGAAGTACAAAGCTCCCGTTTCCGTGCATTTGTATAATGGGACTGCAGGTGGTCTACTTACAGCGGCATTATCGTTGGTTTGCAATCTAGAGACGCAATACATCCTTTCAATCACTCCATCTTAGTATTTTTAATACAAAAGGGTACAATGGCTTCTAACCAGGGCTTCTATAACTCCATGGAGTCCAAATGGCATCGTTATAAATTCGTACAGTCCAAATGGAGTTATGAAGGCCGTCTTTTTCTGGATTCATCCGTCAGGCAGTCATCGGAATTAGACAAAATTACCGGCAGCCGAAAATTGCCTCCGTTATGCTCGAACCCGGCGGCAATTTTTGTTTTCGCGGCGGCAAAAATTTTCTGGATTACTAACTGAGGATTAAAATGGACTTATATATATTCAAATTACAAAGAACTAATATAAAATACTATATGTAACTAAACGTATAACTCATTGTCAATGTCAGAATCACTCGACGATTCCTCGTCCGAACTTGAGATTAATTCAAGATCGATGTTCTCGATGGGTTCTTCTCTTTCTAAAAGCTGGGAAATTCAATCGAATGAAGGTAGTTGGTTTTCGTTTACTTTCTTCTTTCTTTCTGACGGGTAAGTATGACTATCGACGCGCCTTTTACGTTTCCGCACTGTTCTTGGGAAAGAAATAGTTCAATCGCGTGATCGTATCTCTCGGGAGAAAAGTCCTTGTCGCTACGAAGTTGAAGTATCAACTCGAGAGTATCATTCCCAAGAGAAAATTATTTCACACTCGGCATTAGACAGTGGAATAACAATGCAGAGCTCTGCAATGTGTAGGATGTTGTGCAAACCTAGACCATTTTTCAGTCTAAAGATTTGTGGCCAGCAACGTGACGCACAAGATTTGCTAAGAAATTTTGTTACATGGCTATAAAGGACGCGAAATTCAGCTTTGAGCTTTTGCAGATCGCAACCATTTGCTTTGAATTGCTCTGCATAACGCTCAACTATTACATTTACACATTATAGTATTACATATTATAGTCGGTGTAAATACTTTTATAAAGCTCACTTCAACTGGGAAATATTATTAAATAACTCATTAAAGACGAGAAACAGAGGTGGCGGCAAAAAATTGCCGCCGCTAACGTTCCCCATTTAGGCACTGCCGGCGGCAATTGCCGTTTGTCGCCGCTAATTCCGATGACTGGTCAGGGGTACTTTCCAATGTCCTTTTGTGAGGTCGATAGTTGAGACGTATTCAGCTTTTCCTAGGCGGTCAATGATATCTTCAACTCTGGCCATTGAATATGCCTCAAACTTGGAAATTTCGTTGCGTTTTTTTGTAAACCGTTGTATTCCATCTTTCGTGGGAACCATCACAACGGGGATGCGCACTCGCTTTTAGATGGTTTAATCACGCCCATCTCTTCCATTTTTTCTAACCTCTAATTTTCTAAATTCTTTCTTCGAAAGATCTCAATCTCACCTCGGTTTCGGCGTAACTCTCATTAGAAATTAATAAAAATTAATATTATTCGTTTATATTGTATCTTTTAAGATTGCTTGTTTTAATACCTCATTAAAATCTTGTGACTTGATGGAATTGATGTTGGCGTAGGCTGTCTGTGCTTTCCCGGTTAGTAGCGGAGCCCGTTTTAACACGCAGATATTCTGTGGCCATTTATAGCTACCCTTGTCAGAAAATGTTCAATGTCGTCGGTTCCAATTAGTTTCGGCAAGCGTCTTCTCGCATTCTAACTTGGTCTCCTGTTTCCGGCATAATAGTCTCTCCGCTTGACGTTCCTTGAAAGCTTCCTTTACTTGTTCAAACCAGTCTTTCCTTTCTTGTTCGTATTGTTTATGCCATATACATGTATATGCTTGTCTTCTTCCTTCTGCTGTCGCTCTGCAAATATTTTCTTCTCCTCTAGCAGCCTTTCATATCCTCTAGCAGCCTTTCATCTCGCACTCATATTTAGGCAGAAACCTATAAAATCAACTAGAAACGGGGACAGGACTAATCACATAGCTGAACACTACGTAGAAACAAAACCCGATATTGACTGCGATTCGGCAGAATGTATCGCCTTTAGCACAAACTACAAACAGCCACTTACATTAGAAAGTTGGTATATCAACTTGGAACATAAACCATTTAACAGATCACAACAATTACCGACACCATACAAAATACTTCTTCGCACGCGCCAACGAACAATAGACCTACCGACAAACAATACACCCACGCTTAACGCATGACGCAACACCTACTCACACTAAATATTACCAACAAACGATGACGTAATGAACCAGACATATATATATATATATATATATATATATATATATATATATATATATATATATATATATATATATATATATATATATATATATATATATATATATATTGTACCAAGCTACACTGATGAGCTGTGAAACAGCGAAACACGTGTCTGTAGATATTGTACTATATATATATATATATATATATATATATATATATATATATATATATATATATATATATATATATATATATATATAACCTGACAAACACGCTTTACTTGAATCTGAAGATGACCGCCGGCGAGGCCATCGAAACCTCCGTCACCAACAATAGTCTTTCTCAAGACTACAACAACCTTGACGATCAACTTCACACATCTAATATATCACAGGTCATACAGAAATCAGAACTACTGCTTGAAGTTTCATTTAACTCCTTAGCAGTGTGACCAGATTTTAAAATTCAATCATGCTAAATAGCCATAATTATGCCAGAAATATGATTAAATATGCTAGATTCATGTTACCATGGAAACCAATTTACAAAGGAGATACTGTTTAGAAATAGAACCAGTTCAATAAAATAAAGTGGTGTGAAAAATAATTGGAAAATAATTAAAATTTGAACTTTGTACCCAAGGCCATTTTTGCGGGCTCGGAACAATATTGCGGACAAAACAGAGAAGTCACCGCTGTTTAATAGCGGCGCCCGTCGGGAATGTTTGGAAATGAGAAACGGTACTGGTCGGTACCAGAACTTAGATTATTACTCTTTCAGTTTAAACCAGTAGAAAGATGATCTAGCTTAGTATAAGGGATGTGGAGTGGAGTGCTAAAAAGATAATAAGACCCCTCAATAATGAATGCCTTGCAACATGGCAATTACCAGAATTGTCTACTATATATACCCATCTATTTTTTCAATCACGTTAATTTGCATTTCGCAAGAACTAACTGGCCGGAACTAAGCGTTGGGAACCAAATTCCGGTGCATCCCTAATAATAATCCATCCCATATGCTTGAATGAAAAACGAACTAAATTATTTGAATATAAATATCAAAGCCCAGTAAATAACTCGTAGGTACCAACACTTAATATAGGTAACGTTTCGTTGTATATCACAACGTCATCAGAGGCAGATTAACAAAATAATGTGATATACCACGAAACGTTAGCTATATTAAATTATTATATACCAAGTGGCAAAGTTCCCTTTTTCAAGTATGTCATTGGCCGAGAGTGTATCACGTGAAAGTGATGAAATTTAGCTGTTTTCCCGCAACAGCTCTGAGAGGGCAATAAAATGTTGTCGACCGTCAATAATGAAAAAATCACGTGAAATACCACGTGAAAATGCGACCTTTGGAATGAACTCTCCTTTCGCCTTAATTGTATTTAATTTAATGTTTGAAGAATAAAATATTTCATGTCTTTACGTTTTGTTTTTTCTTTGACACTTAATAATAATAATTAAATTTATATTGCGCATATTACATTAATACATATGTTCATATGCGCATTACAAGCAATATAAAGTTAAAATTACCAAATACTAAAATGTACCGTAACTAAACTATTCGTGCTGAGTTATTCCAAGAGTTACTGAATAAAAAATGCTAATTTAAAAAATAGGTCTTAAGTCCTCAGTTTTTCATTGCGCACATTTACTGCTCACATCCAATAATCAGTGTTTTTATGGCCATTATGCAACACTTTCAAAAAATTCCGACCATTTTAGGCCAATTTGGTGCCAAATCTAACAATGGCCGCTTATATACTGGTAGGGAAGAGTTATTAAGGGACAAAATCAATTTTTTCCCCAAGAATGGTTACACAAGTCTAGCTAGGGCTCTCTGTGCAAGTAGGTTTGTAAACTACTTGATAATGCAGGTTTAACGCCATAGTTCTTAAATAAGGTGGTCACAATGATGTCACCATACTGAATAAGAGGCGATCTGCGATATGCCATATCTTCTAAACAAGGTCGGTGAACCCAACTTTTTGGTTTTAAATTTTAATATAAGTGTGTCAAATACAATAACTTTAAGACTGGGAAGTTTCAGCAAATTTTCATTTCGGAAAGAATTACTGCGGAATTACCTTAATAGCCGATTTAAAACTATCCAGAGAATCTATTCTTCCGATGACTTCTGGAAGACTGTTCCATAACTTGGGAGCTGCTGACTAGAGCGCCCGGTCACCCAAAGTAATTTTACATTTTACACCTGCTGGCACCAACTATACTTGTATGATAATAAAGCACTTATTTACTGGGATCTAGAAGTATGTTTTGTGGTCCCTCGACTATCGATGTTTCCCTCAGCAAAACATACTGTTTCCCTCGGTCTCAGTAAATAAGTGTTAAATATTCTATTAAAATGTTGTACTATAAGCGTTAATTGCTGGGCTTTGATATTTAAACTACGGTTCCCGCCTGCAGGTACCTCGATCGCTATAATTTTAAAATGAACTAAAATATTGTTAATCACAGCCTCACAGGTAGCTAGCCTGATTCCAACCCTGTGGGCAGAACTCTGAGTATATTTGAAAGTAAACTTCTCCGTTCTATGTTATTACATTAATCTATTGTTTTAAGAAGAACTTACCAGTATCTTCATTTGTTATAACGTTTCCTTCAGGTGGATAACCAGTTTCAGAAAAAAGAAAACGTCTATAAACCACCCGTACCTGGTAAGTTTAATGAAATTTGTACCAAGGTAGAAATATCATTTTTGAGTTATAGTGGTGAAATGCTGTTATACATCTTTTTTTTTGATCGATTTTATTAGATATTAAGGTAATTTAAAAAAATACTCAAACGGAAAGTTTGCGAACGGGACTCGAGGACCCATGCGAGGCGCCTTCCCGTTGAAATTTAAAAAAAGGTGTATAAGAACAACCAAAAAGTCAGTACATAAAGTCAGACAAACTGCTCGGAATTCACGATGCACCAACACACACTCACAGCTCCAACCCCAATCTTCCGAACTCCACTGAAAGAACAAAATGAATAAAACTGAGTGGAATTCAAAAGAACGAGGTTGAAGCTGTGCACATATACAACGATGCTCCGTGGAATCTAAGCAGTTGGTACATTAGAAAACTACTCTCAGTGACAGGAACAGTTAGGTATAATGACCATGTACAAGTCATATCAACGTCAAAAATAGATGTCAGTAATGATAAATCTTCAGGACTAAAGGCCATTAATTTAAATTGTTTTCTTCGTAGGGGGGAAACCTGGTGTTGTTTTGAATACTAATTTTGAGAAGAACGCCGCAGCAACAGCGTCTAGTACGGATCACAACCAAAACAAAAGACAAGGAGAACTGAGAACATACTGTTATGCTGGTGTGGAGTTCAGGCCATTACAGGTGACAGATGAAGGGGCTGTTAGTACTGCGATCCTATCATCGAACAGTTCTTCCAGGGCGGCATTGAAGCCACAGGGTAAGATATTGCCGTACGAGGAGGTGGACATACCAAGTGGTAATTTTGACAAAATTAATCATGAAGCTATTTTAGTGAACAGAGATAAGACTAGTGCCAGTCCAGTGAATAACAGCGCTATGGCGGTGTTCTCATCAGACATGGATAATATGACGCAGCGTATGAATGATGATGGCGCTACACAAACGTCACAAACAGCAGCTTCTTATTCTTCCGGGAAAAAAACCGCCTCCTATGCCGAAGCCTTATTCCAAATCAAAGGAGAGTGCTGATGAGCCTGATGCGGGAAAAAGAGGACACCCCCTCCATTACCAAAACCTTACAGTAATCGAAAAGAAAAGGGGAATGATGATCCAGATAAACCAACAGGTACATACTTTTATAGGTAGTTTTCACGTGACGTCACCAAAATATTAAAATCTGTATTATTTAATAGATAATTACTGAGGCCAACGGCATTATTAAATATATTGCAGCAATATATTCAATAATGCCTTAGCCACACCATCTACAACTTCGCCAAGAATAGGCGAACTTAAAGTAATTTGTGTAATATAAGTACAGCAATCAAGCATTTTACTAATATAAGAAGTAGTAAGGTAGTAATAATACAGACTATACAGTAACCTAAGAAGTGTAGAGAGGTATAGCCCCCTCGCAAGCGTGGTCGCGAAGCGAGGGTGATAATCTCGCCGCGGCAGGGATCCATTTCTCACCGAAAGTTTATATATATGATTTAATGATTTAATAAACTTTCCCAACTATTACATACAACAATGGATTACATATACACAAATAAATGAATAATAATAAATAAATAAAAGTAAATAAACAAAGGGAGGATAACAGTAGGAGGAAACTAAATTCCAATTTGAAAACTGCTCTCCTGACATGTGAAAATAAAAGATATTAAATCAAATCTAAGCTGTCTTAGATAATAAAAAATACATTAATTTTTTTTGAAACCACTTAAAGATTTAGGTTCCACAACGTCAAATGGTAGTGTGAGTTCCAATCGCTCACATAGCTATTAAAAAAAGGAAAACTTAAAGTAATTTGTACGTGCATGCATGTTTAGGTCTTAACTTGTACTTGTGATTGGATCTTGTACTATATATATATATATATATATATATATATCCGTTTGAATCGGACAATATTTGGGCAAGGCAACGCGTTCTGATAATACGTATGTCTCACGTATGTTTTGTATTTAGACACGCTAATTCCAAATCTGTTTTCAGAATTAAAATCGAGTAAATATTGGCCGAGATTACAGTTTGCTATTTGTTATCTATTTTATCTATGCAGATTGCAGAGCGTGCGCGGTCTGGGCCCTGGGGACCATGATAGGGAAAAAACTCTAAGGGGGGGGGGGGGGAAGGCGGGCGAGGGGTTATTGCGGTATACGTATTTCTAGTATTAATATAAGAAGTAGTAAGGTAGTAATAATACAGTAGCCTAAGAAGTAACTTACCTAAGAAGCTTCGAACGAATGAAACTTTCCTTAAAGTTCCCCTAAAATTATTATTGTGTCTTCTTGAGTATTTCTGCATAAAACAATGTTATTTGGTTAAATCCTCGATTTTCTGTGTCCTGTTAAAGTTAATGCATTTTTGGGCCACGGCCGCGTAAAGGAGATCTGGAGAAAGAGAAGGTTGTGACGTAATTCCAGAACGAAGTGCAAGTCTTATTTTCTCCGTTGATATATAACACCTTCGCGAATGTTCTTTTGATTTCTTCGCATTTCTTGAGTCGCAAGACAAATTATCTCAATGAAATAAGTGAAAAAAACATTGTAGGACTGTTAACCTGAGTTCAGGAATTACGTTACAGTTCACGCTTTTATCTCTATTTTCCGTATTTCAACAGACACACAAAATCGTGTATTTAACCAAATCAAAAAAAAAATTGTGCAAAAATACTCACGAAAACACAACAATTTATACAAAGGACATTGGCAACAAAAAAACAAGTACCTTTTCGATCAAAGTTCGCAAGTTAAATAGCTGGAATATAGTAGTTTGAGGTTGTAAGAATGCTCGTAAACCTGAATTATTGTCCGCCATCTTGGATGTATTTTCGATATGCGTGTGACGTTACAGCCGGGTAAAGCGGAATTTTTATCTAGCCATCATGTCTTTATAAGTTTGAAAGGTGTTCCTTTTTCAATTGAACCACATCATTTTAAAAAGTATTCCGCGGAAACTCGGCTACCCACAGAGTAGTTTCATCAGGTTTACCCCGGCAGTGACGTCACCAACTTCCCAGTTAATTAGGCAAAGTATTACAACCAGATGGCGAATGACAGGATTGTCTTTGGTCAAAATTAGTGCTGCTGTTTTGACAAAAGTAGTTTTATTTACTTGGATTACCTGTTTGTTATGTTGCCAATGTCCTTTAACGAAAAACATTTTGGGGGTTGGGGGCACTTTTAACTTCATTATTCTTGTTCTCGTTTTTGTTCTCTGCCGTATTAATTGCCATTCCCGTTGTGCTGAATCTCAAATAATCTACTCTTCGTTCATTATTTCCAATTCATATTTTCGTTTCTTTTGCTATGATGTAATTTAGACGTGGCTGATTTATATGCCGTGGTAAAAAAACCTCTAAAACCGAAGGATAGTGTAGATAAGAAGGACGAGAAGCCAGAGGAAGATGCTGAAGATATCCCTCCACCGTTACCAAGTCGACCGGACTTTGAAACACAAGAAGATCTAAAGTCTCAGGAAAACATAGTCAGTGAAGAAGCGACGGAAAAGCCGTCGAAAGGAGTTGGCTTTATTAAATCAATTAAAAAACATATACGTCAGTTATCAGATGATAGTGTTCCTGCTGAGAAAACTAGTGAACACAAACACCTTTATGGTAAACAAACTTCAATTGAAGGACTTGCGAGTGATGATAATAAAACACCAAAAGCGTATTTAGTAACTGACATTCTTAACCGGCAACCATCGACCAAGATGTTTGGAGAACCAGAAATGTACGAATCGGACGTACACGACGAGGATGACTCATTAACGAGTTCAAGTGATCTTCCTGACGGGTGGAAGGAAGTAAAAGATGCTGGAGGCTTTTACTATTGGCATGTTGCTAGTGGAACGACACAATGGGAAAAACCGCAGGTAAATACGATTTGTTTTTCTTTATGGCGCCGAAGGCGAGAGTGCATATAATCTCGCCACAGCAGGCATCTATTTCTCATTACGCTTTACCATCAGTTATTGAGCACTCTGTTACCTGCTGCAAACACTACAACATTTAGTGTATATATATTCCCGGTTGACTATATTAAATCCTCTCTAGTATCAATTATTATTCTTAAAGCCCTCTGTATACAAGAAGTTGTGTATCGCTTCGCTAATTTGGGAAGTGCGCTCGAGAGGCATTGCTCCACGTTATGCCTGGTTAGATGAGATGTCTTCCTGATGGTGTCGAGTGAAAGCGGCGAATTTAATATGAAAATGGGAAAATTACTGACTGTTCTGACCGTGTCTCAGTAGCTCAGTGGTTAGAGCGCCGAAACGTTGATTTGGAGACCAGGGTTCGATTCCCGGTTGGGGCAGTCACTTTTTACATATACGTATTTGACTATATTAAATCCTCTCTAATATTAATTGTATATGTATATGTATATGTATATACTCTGCCATCTGAGTTCTGGTAGCTCAATGGTTAGAGCGGCTAACCGGAGATCAGAAGGTTGCAGGTTCGATTAGAAACATGAGTGTGCGTTAAAGCTTGAGAATAGCAAACAATTTATCTTCCAATACCTGCAGTGAGTAATGTTTACTTTCCTTTGTGTGACAATTATAACACCAAGAGTACAATAGTCATCTTTTAGTATATCAAAGAAACTCAACGTTCATGCACCGAACGATTTTATGATAACCACCGCTGGTCATACGTACTGAGTGCTCCGAAAATCATACACGGCACAAGAAGTTATTCACATTCAATTTCTTTGAGATCACCATCACTTCATCATTGGAAGTTCGTAAACTAATTCTTAGGATAAAATATGTAGTGCGTAACAACAATATCCTTTATCAATTGGGCTAAAATATAGTGTGGGTGTCCTTCAAAAAGTCGCACTTAAACACTTAAAATTCAGTTCAATGCAAATGATTGAAACTAAGCAAATTTAAACTAAAACCAATATTTTCTTTAGAAAGTAGAAAATGGCTCAAACTCTGGCAACCAACTACCTAATACGTAAGTACAATACTAAATATGCAGTGGAAAATTCAGTTGGAAATAAACTCTCTTTTTTTTCCCGGTCCGTATCCTACCAAATCCTGCTTTCTGAATGGCTAACGAGCGGTCCGTATGAGCCCATACCGACCGCTCGTACGCACCGCTCGACATAATTTCAGTTTTAAATGCATTTTATAAGCCGTTAAATATTCTAAAAACATTTGAAAATGAACTCAAACGAGATTGAACTTATCGAAAGACATACAAGTGAGTTAATTCCCTTTGACGAAGATAAAAGCACAGACTTTTCAATTTGTCCACTGGAAATACTGATGACGACCAAAATAACAAGCCAGGATATTAAGGAAAAAAATTAATATTTAATAAAATAAATATTTGAAAGATATTTCCCTTGGTCTCAAAAACGTCTCTCGTCCTATGGCCTAGGGCCGTTTTTAGACCTTGGGAAATATTTCTCCATACGGTCCTCCCAGCCAGTAAATAACGTATATTAGTTTATGATTGAGTCAGTTTTCTTTGATGTACCGCGGGCTTCATCTAGCATAAAGACCATGAATACTAATTAGATAAGAAATGAAGGAAAAAACTAGGGAAATATTTGTCCAAGGTGGATAAAATGGACACAACTTTGTTGGAAAACCTTCTCAATCATGAACTAAATCAGTTAGATCCCTCGAATGTCGGGCTTTATGCTATATAAAGCCCTCAGACGCTGCGCGTCCTCGGGTCTTTATATAGCATAAAGCTCTCCTTCTCGGGATCTAACTCTTACTTTATTTGAAAGAACTCTTCAAATTATAAAGACTTATTGCAACTCCTTCATATCTCACTCGCACATATCTCACACTTGAAGACAAATGTTTGGCGGCCATGTTGTTGCACATGAAACAAAAGAAGTTAATGATATTCTTTTGCACATGATATTCTTTTGCACATGATATTCTTTTGCACATGATATTCTTTTGTTCAAGTTCCACAAACATGGCCGCCGTGACGTCACGTGCAAACCATCAATTCTCATTCCATCAAAACTTACCTGTCCGAAAAAAGCGTGTTGTTCACGCCGCGTATTGGCTGGGAGGGTGGTATTGTAAGATTCCTGATCTCTCAGCAACCACTTTGGAACGAGCTCAGGCATACATCAAAATTATATACACAAAAGATGATACTTAAAAACGAATAATTATTCGCTCATTATATATCTTCATGAGTATGGCTACGGTCCATTGGAATTTTCCAAACATATATAAGTATATCGAGGGAATGTTGAAGTACTCTAAATGATATGATTATAAAATTGAATATTGCTTTGTCTGTTTTGTTTCAGAGATCAACAGAAACCCAAGCATAAACCTGAGCTTAAAACGGTGAGCTTTGTGTATTTATGTGCACTGTTGTCGTTTATATACATAACTTTTGTCATATAGGCACTAACTGTTGTCCATATAACTCTTGTCATATAGGCACTTGCTGTACTAAATTTTTACCTATTTTTTACATGCATGAAACAATACGGCGAGGTTTGTATTTTTTATGACTCCATAAATTCTCCAAAATGTATAATTTTGAATATCAAAGGTGTATCCGTTCCTAAGGAAAAGAGATCTCTAAAGGCCCCGTTGCATGTAGCTTTTTTCGTGCAACTTGCGTCGCAAAAAGAAGTTGCATGAGCAATTTGGGGGATGTCACACGCTAAAGATGCTAGTGCAACTTGGAACTTTGTTTTTTGCGACGTAACTTGCACGAAAAAAATGCTATTTGTAACGGGGCATTAAGTGAACATACAATTCCGGCAGCAGTGATGCGTAATTTAGGTTCCAACTCGAATCTAATAGCACTGTGTCTAGTTGCTATTAAGTATTAATAGCTCAAAATGCGAACAAACAAACCAAATCTGACTCACAAATTATTGCAAATGAGCTATTTCTTTTATTATGGCCGCAATAATTATGGGTAAATGCGGACAAACATGGATACTGACGTCATCTGTAGAAAGGGTCATTGAAAAAGCAGCAATATGCGTATATAAAACATCTTAATCCATGTTTGATATACATTTACTTCGAATTTATTATATGCCAATAATACTGTTAGATATCAGGGCCCGGTTACCCTGACTAAATTTTAAATTCAAATTCCTTCTCAATCTCCACCAGCCGCTCCAGTCTGGAACCACACGAAATTTGTCAGCACACGAAAAAGATCCTCCTGTCCCGCGTGATACGTGAACAAGTCCACGCATTTCCCAACTGCTCTGATACAACCTGTTCATCGTGGAGCTCTGATACAACCTGTTCACAGGGCTGATATCATCTTATATCATTAGGGTTGATATAACTTTACGTTTCACTCTGTGACGATGGGCCTTCGCTCGAAATACTTCCTATAAAACACTATTTCGGCAGTACGCTGCAACCTTTTAGAGTATTTGATATCATCAGATCTGATTTTGTCGCTGACGAACCAACAGACTGTTTCAGTTTGATGTAATCAGCTCTGACTGGAACAGTCTGGCACAACTATGATATGGCTACATACGGCTTGACTCTGCAACAGACTATATATAATATGAAAAGGAGAAATAAGAGAACTTCAATGTGTCGAAAAATACTTAAGTAAGAGTATACTTACGTATACTCATGGACGACGTTTCGACGATGTGTCCTTCAGGTCAAGGCGGGGGTGATTTGCAGAATGCAGATGGCAGAACGAGAAAACTCGTTATAGGCGGGGGGTTAGGTTTAGGATCTTTGTTGTTTTTGGGTTGCTTACAATCCAATAACTTATTGGCTACAATGCTAAAATAATGCCAATAATTTATTGGTTATACAACGTGCGGAATGGCTGCTCCTATATAATATACTGTATAGTCGCGTTCTGCAAATCACCCCCGCCGTTAAGGCCTGTGGCGTTCTTATATTATGTGGTGTAACACTAACAGCACCTTTATTTGCAGGCTGTGTGCATTATTCAGTTACAGATATATTACAAAATATTATGGAGAAGGTATATGTTTAGTTGCGCGGTATTCTTTTGATAAATCATTTAGCTGTTGTTTATTTGTTTTTCTCGGATAACGACGTTAAATTGGAGGGCTTCGGAGCCTTATAGTATTTCAGGGACAATCTAGTTTCACCGCAAGAGTGATAAATTAATAGTCGAGAGTTTAAACATGAGCCTCTGGTTCGCAAATTTATCTCGTGTTATGGACTTTCAAAAAATGATACTGATATAAATCTTGATTGACAAAATCGAGTAAAGTAATCTAACACAACACAATAAATTGTTGGTCTGGAGGTCTGTTGTTTAATTTGCATGGGCTGCTTTGAAGTATTTTTTAAATTCTGTTTTCTTATTAAATTCTGTTCGCCACAAGGTTCACGCTATAACGAGTCAAGAAAAGCCATAAAGTGCATTGTTTGAAACCTAAAGCATGCAGCGCGAGCAGTGCAGCTGGTAATTTATTTACCTTATGTTAATGCATTCATAAGCTTAAAAATTCACAACAACAAAGCCTGTAACAATAATGCCGTGCTTGTGATGAGACTTGTTCTTTTGAATGGCATCATAACTGATTGTATTTACTTGATCTTGCTGATTAAAACCCATTCAGATGGAGGATTGTAGGAAACAAGATTTGATGATTGTAGGTTTCTAGCATTTCTACGTATTATTTAATGATTTCGAATTTTTAAATTTGGTCTTAATATGTACATTGTTTACAAAATTTAATTTTACAGTTTGCTTGGTGAGCCATGTTTAGGTATAGTTATCGTACATGTTTAGGTATATGTTATCGTACATGGCAATGGCGATGTATTTCTGGACCAAATTTTACGAGAATATACTGTGGAAGTAACAGTTTGAAGCACGTGTGTTTGCATCTTGCTGCAGGTGGCCATGTCATATACTTAGGTCTGGTTTATATGATGGTTTGAATAAAATAATTGATTTAACGATTTAATTTTCATTTTTATATTCGATGCTACGTGTCGTCTTAATCAAACACAATACCTAAACACACGGTGTCGTCTTAATCAAACACATTTTAGACATTGCAACCGTCTGAAGATGACGGATACAACGTCTAAAGCTTATATAAAAAATATATATATATATATATATATATATATATATATATATACGTGTAGGTTTTGGTCTACGAAATGCAAAGAGTGCTCAACAACATATAGTTAGAGCAAATAGATTTTCGCTTACCTCAAAACTGGTCTGCTACAACTTGTTTCATCTATAAAACTGCCTGAAGATTCTTTTACAGATGAAACAAGTTGTAGCAGACCAGTTTTGAGGTAAGCGAAAATATATATATATATATATATATATATATATATATATATATATATATATATATATATATATATATATCTCTTTATATATATCTCTTTATATATATCTCTTTATATATCTTTATATATATCTTTATATATATATATATCTTTATATGTATTCCAACAAATGCGCATTAGACAAAAGGTGTTTTGCGATGGCTGAAGCTGCGTTTACACTAGAGCAAAAGTAACCGGATTCACATTGTTTTGCATCTTCATGTGAATAAAAAACAATACGAATCCGAAATTTTGCGAAACGAAACAATAATTTGCGAAACGTGTCTTAAAGCTAGTTCGGGGTCGGTTATTATTAAAAACTCGTTATAGGCAAATAAATTGTTGTTTCGTTTCGCAAACCTGTTTCGTTTCGCAAAATACCATAAGCCAGTAACAACTATAACTGTTGATTTGTTACGACACTGCCGTGTTGGTTGTTGGTGAGTGGAAGTGGTTTTATTTCGAATTACAGAAGGCACATGCTGTTTATTTCTATCTAGGAACCTTTGGGTATAGTTCTACCTACATAGCGAGCATCACATTCACATTTAAATTCGTAAATAACGCATCTTGAAGAGTGAGCAGATAGAGATTCCTTTGGAGTCGGCGATAAAATAGACCTTTGAGAAAAAACTGGCAAAAAAGTTCCTTCCGTATAATTTGAGTTTCTTTGCAAAATCATCAGAAATATTCCCTATCCACGGTAGTTTGAGATACACCGCGGGCATTTCTAAAGCCTGATTTCCATTTGGTCGCCACGATCGCAATGGTGTCATAGTGGTCGATGTAATATAGTGTCGATCTATCTTGTCTTTTGTCTGCTGTATGTAGAGCAGTCTTTACTGATTGCAGAGATAGATACACACTCTATTACATCGACCACTATGACACCGTGGCGACCAAATGGAAACTAGGCTTTAGGACCAAAAAAATGTTCCTTAATGTTCACGTTATTATTACTAAATAGCTTATCTAATAATCTGCCTGGGTAGCCGTTGGCAAGAAAAATGGATTTTTAGTAATTTAGATCGCCTTCTAAAAATCTACTAGAATATAACTTATGAGTACGATCAATAAGACATTTAACTGAGCCTATTTTATATTTCGGAGAAGTAAAAGAATCGAATCGAGTGTATAAACCCGTGAATGCATTTACGGTAGATGCTATAGTGAGAAATTGGCCACCTTGTTTGTGTACCAATACATCTAAAAACGCCAGCTGATTGTTCAAATTCGCACGTGAGAGAGGAAAACATGCCGGGCGAAGTATTATGAAGCAAAGGTCAACCACCTTAAAAGTGCAAATCATCTATGTGGTGCAGAAGGGAGTGAAAAAAACTAAGTGGGATGTCGTCAGCATCTAGAGATCAAGACGATGTTATTAAATTACTCCGGCATATAGACGGGTCCTCTAATATATCCAACTTAGCCAACACTATAAACGAAGCATTCCTCTCTCCATGAATGAGTAACTTCTCGCCACTTCCAGCGGACTTCGTCCTTGTTCAAGATGCTTCCTTACCTCCCCCGTTTGCTGTCTCCAACTACTCTGTCTACAAGAAGCTATCGTCACTGAAATCCATAAAGCCAAGATGGCGTTCCTGTATGGTTGCTCAAGGAAAACGCTGATCTGTTGATGGAACCTATTACTGATATTCTCAACCGTTCTTATTTTGAGGCCTGTACCTCCTTGGAAAGAAGCTGACATAGTTCCCATTCCAAAGCAAAAGCCAATTAAAGACGTCAATAAACACTTGCGCCCTATTTCTCTCACACCAATCTTATCAAAGATTGCGGAAGAGTTTATTGCGGAAGAGCATGTCAAGCCTGCCTTAATGAGTAAAATCGGACATCCCAAGTCTTCAACAACGCATGCGCTAATTAGTATGCTGCATGCCTCGTGGACAAAACACACAGACGGAAACGGCTCCTCCGTTAGAATCGTTCTATTTGACTATATAGGAAGGCCTTTGACTTAATCGACCATTCCATCCTAGCTGGGAAAGTTGCGTCCTTGGACCTCGCATGTGGAGTTGTGTGCTGGATTATCGACTTTCCGTAGTGCCGTAAACAGAGGGTCAAGCTTGCACATGGTGTCCCTCATGGACACAAAGCTAGGTCCGTGGCTGTTTCTTCTCATGATTGATGATATAGACGTCACCAACTTTGATCTATGGAAATATGTGGATGATACTACCATCGCCGAGTGTGTGCCCAAGAATCATACAAGCAAGATCCAGGACGACGTGATTGATCTGACAACCCAGTCTCATACAAACAAGTTCCAACAAAATGAGTCGAAATGTAAAGAACTCCAAATATCTTTTGCCCTAAATGAGTCAAAATGTAAAGAACTCCGAATATCTTTTGCCCCAAGTGTGCTCCTGATTTCGCTCCTGTTATCGTCAACGGAAAACCAATCGAAGTAGTGTCAAGCGCCAAATTACTGGGTATAACCATCTCCAGTGACCTTAAGTGGAACAATCATATCTCCGAAATAGTTAAAAAAGTTTCAGCTCGTCTATACTTCTTGAGGCAATTAAAAAGGGCAAATATCGTAACAAAGGAACTTATTACATTCTACACTACTTGTGTCCGCCCAATCATCCAGTATGCCTGCCCAGTTTTTCACAATGGTCTCCCGAAGTATTTATCGGATGACCTTGAAAGGTTGCAGAAGCGGACCTTACGAATAATTTTTACTGCCATCGATGTGCTTCAAGCAAGTAATCTAATACCTCTCCATGATCGTATGGAAGCACTGACAAGTAGTCTTTTTGAAGAAATTTGTAATAATAACAATCATAAACTATATCACCTACTTCCTGAAATCAACAAATGTTCCTTAAATTTGAGAAACAAACGAGGCACTTTTAATGTCCCTATTTGCAAAACAAACAGGCTTAAGAACAGTTTCATGTATAGACAGTAATTGTTTTTAGTCCCGAATTCGAGTGCGCCGATAATGTTTTCCTCTGATACATGTACATATTTTATAATAGACTCATTTTTAATATTTTTTACTTAGTGACATTTTCTTTTATCTTTATTATATTGTATTATAGTATCGGATGTAAAGTTTAACACAATTCAGCCCTTATGGGCTGTAATGTTGTTTTTTTACTGAAACAAAGTATCTAGCTATCTATCTATTTATTTATTTGAGTGAAGGATGGAGTGTATTTAGAGTATCACGAAATGAGAACGCTACGTCGTGGTTAAAAGAGAAAATGTGTCGTCTACATAACGCTTATACCACACTGGCATTTCTACATGATTATAGATTCGATAATTTGGATTCATAAAAACCGACAAAAATGTTTGCCAAAACCGGGCCAAGGGGAGATCCCATCAATTTGTTTAAACATCGTATCCCCAAAGCATTTGTGGCAGATAACATAAGGTCTCTAAAGGCATCTTCTAAAAATGTAGGTGGTTCTAGGTCTGAATGATAGACTGTGTCAATACATATTTGAATTGTTTCATCCAACGGCACATTGGTACTAACACATTGTTAGATTAGAAACGTTGTTGAAGTTTAAATCTCTCAGCTCATTTACAAAAGTGAATGAATCTTTTAAAACTCGTGTGGAATACTTATTTAAAACAGGATCTAAAATTAACGAAAGTTGCTTAGCGAGGCTATGTTGAGCTGATTTGATCATAACCAGAATCGGGCGTAAAGGTGTTCCCTCTTTATGGACATTTGGTAGACCATATACATTCTTGGCCTTTCTGAACCTGTGGGTTCTCATAGTCTTCTTTGTCTAAGATAACAACCCCAGAACCCTTATCCGGTTTAAAATATTCTTATTTTTTGCGTAAGTTAGACATGCAGAGCAATACGATGTTCTCTAGTCAATAAAAAGTTTTTATCTTAAATCTGCGTACCACAGTAAACACGAGCAGTGTCAGAAAGTTTAGTCTTACATGCAGCCAATGTGTCACTGAATTTGAATAAACTTATAATGCCCCTATTCCGCAGTATATCGTGACAACGCGAAACTATCTTCTAGTTCAGCACCCGTTCTTATAGCCTCGGACACACTCACAAAGAATGGACACAAGCCAATGAACTTACTTATCTCACATTTCTCTGTAACTCAAATATCAGCAGACACATGTACGCATTGCGTACCTATTTTTATTATCAGCAAAAGTAATTAAATGAATAAAAACCAAATTCAATCGAACTACCACATGCTCGCGCCTTGGACGAATACTTTCTTTCCTATTTCACAGGTGAAATTTGTTGATATTGGGAATCCCCCACGTTTGAAATATCACACATGCGCAAAACGGACTTGACGGCCACCTATTATGTTGAGGATTCGTATAAAGGTTTGAAAAATAGTCCCAACCCAAAATCAAACCCTAATATAACTCTCAGGCTAATAATAACCCTTATGTTAACTTTTCAGTGCAGAAACTTTATCTTAAAGAACACCAAACTAGTCGGATCACCTTTCATTTCTAGTGGGGCCTGCTTTTAGCAAAACACAGTCCGAAACTTGTAAAAGAATGGATCAGTATTTGAACAATATGGGGGAAAAGGTTAATGTGGTTTACACGACTTCTCCTATTGACTCTTGTTGAGCATTGAGGCAAAATGTTATCTCGAGAAACGCAGCCAACAAAGACATCACAACAGTACTGCTTTTAATCATTTCATTATCGAATCTGTTGGGTTACATGTTTTAGCAATCTAAAACAAACAAATGTGTTCACAGTTCGTTTCAAAGTTAATATATCAATATATGTTAACTTTCAAACGAACTGTGAATACATCTGCATATTTTCCCATTGTAAGTCCTCTTACGTTGCAGGAGTTTTGTGTTCGAAATTTTTTAATGTAAGCACGCGTACAGCGCATGTATGCACTCCACTTTTCCCCTGTAGAAGAATTATGAAAACAATGCTGAGGAAAAGGATTAATGGTAAATTCTAACGAACATAAATTTGCATGCGGAAAAAATTGGAATTTCTTCGGAAATAATGAACAGCACTTGCAGAGTGGAGCTCTCCCGTAGTTCCAAATGGCACATCATCTACGTCTTCGACGCCTGCACCAAGATCTGAAAGGCATAACGACACGTATATATGACACGCCACCTGACAAAAGACCCACTCTGACTCTTGAATATCTATACTCGCAAAATGTATCGCAAGGTTTTAACGTTGGAGGTAATGACCTCAAACGTTAAAACCTTGCTCAATACATTTTGCGATATTCCTCCGAACCTGTACCAAGATGACATGGTTTTGTTGATCGGTCGATTTTTGCCATCTGCAATCAAATGATACAACGACGGTGCTTGGTGGTCGGTAATGAGAACGTAAATACTGGCGCCAACATCATGGAGACATATTTCTGTGAGTGGCGTGCTCCAGTACGTTGGCAGTCTTGGCATGAGCTTCGTTTCAAACTCCGTATTATTGTTGGTTCCGTTCAACAGGTTGAAAGTCTCCTTATTGGTCCAGTATGACGAGTTGGAACGTCAGGTTTGATCATTCGATAAAAAATTAAAGAAAATGTTCACGTGACTGAAAGACTTCTAGTGAAAAAAACAGTGCATCCAAGTTCGTGTAAATATGTTAGAACGTGTAAATATACAGTACAATGTAGCGACATTAACCACTGCACTTTTTGAGCGACCTTACCATTCTTCGCCTTTGTTTATATAACTACTTACAGCCGGGGGTCTTATGGTTAGACTAGAAATACGAATCCGCAATAATCCCCTCGCTCGCCTTTTTTACCACTATCCCCCACCACCCCACCCCTAGAACATATTTATCGATATTTTAGCTGTTTGTGAGCAAAGATTAGCCTTACAGTCCATTTTATAAAAATGAAATTAATAAAATTAATTAAAAACTCATTAATATTCATTAACCAAATTGTCCAATCACATTTCCGTATTTAGTCACGCGCAAGGCTTTTATACCTGATAAAATCCCCATGAATACTAATCAGCATGAAAATTATATAAAGTCTTTACGAACTTTATATAAAATTCCTGCTAATTTGCATTTCATACATCAACCCAATTTACCTCTAATAGAAAATAAAAACCAGTACACTCCCTAGTGATTACAATCAATTGTTTTTGAAGCTATTTAAAACACTCGAATTCGCGTTTTATCATATCTAAGCGCTCGCATTTTAAATATGATGATACGATCCTTCTCGTGTTTTAAATACTACATATTGTATAAAAATATATATTGTATATATATAATATTGTATATATTATATAATATTAATATTAATTACATATATTTTAAAAAGCATTAATAATTCATGAGGGAAAGACAAATGAAATCACTACCATGTCGTAGGTTTTATATGTGATAAAGATTCGTCTTGATTTACATAAACTTTATCTTTGATTTTCTCGGCTTAGACAACATTGATTTTCACAATTACTACGCCAATGAACTTATCAAATGGGTCGTTTTTCAAGCCGTTTAATAAACTCGCAGCACGTGTTTTATCAGATCTAAAACACTCGGGCTACGCCCTCGTGTTTTATATCGGATAAAACACTGCTGCTCGTTTATTAAACAGTACATATATATATATGTATATATGTCGGTACATATAAACGTTTAAACCCATTTTAGATACAACTGAATCAACGTTCCTTTCTACTTTTCATTTGGTGGATGCCAACTATCAACTTTTATCTATGTTATATACAAGGAAAAAACAGGAACTTCGTCCTTCATTAGAAAGATAATTTCTTGTTTTAGTGTTGTTTAAATCTTAAACTAAGCTTATATAATACATGTAGTGATTTACATAAAACGCTTAACGAGACTGTCACTATATAATGTTTTAGATCACAAGCTTTCCGGTTCACTCAATGGGTTGGTTGGAACTGGAGCAAAGTCAAGTTGCTCCTCATAATATGAGCGATACTATTGCTGAATGTATAAGTAATCTTGCTAACCAGAGGAAAGATCTTTGGGAAACATCGCAAACATGGGGTGAGGTGCGTATAAGCCAGCGCCGGATTGTTCAAAAGAAGATTTGCGCTAATTCTGGATATTAAAATTTAATTTTTTTATTTCAGTACGTTCAAATTTTAAAATTAGCTCAAATTTCAAGGAATAAAACGTTTTTGAATTCATACAAAATCTGTTAAAGAAAACTCCAAATTTCTTTAGCAGCATCTTCAAAATTTTGTCCACATATTTTCACTAATCCAGCATTAAGATAATCGCCTTTTGAACAACTGGGACCTGAGTTGTGAAAGTAAAATACAGTGTGAGTGTGTGGAACATCTGCATGAAAATACCATTACCAGAAATTAACAACAAAATGGCCGCTGCTTGAAGGCTAATTTACATATGATCCTTAGAAAATGGCGTCCCATTTTACAGTGAGTTACATAGAAAATATTAAAATAAAGATTTGCTTATCGAGTAGATCGTCGTCCACTGTTTGCCGACCTCTTCATATATACAACAACGATTTCCAAATGACAATTTCCAGAGATAACTTTCGTCGATACTTATGCCTCTATTAATGACGGGAATTTTACAATGCCCAATGTCTTGTTGTCATTACAAGTTTAGTGATTATTAAATTGTTGGTATAAAACTTTAACCGAATTACCCAATGTTCAATGAGGTAAGGTCAACACTTGACCAAACGCTTTTGAAAATACCAAACAAAATCAAACAACAATTCAATAAGGCGTAGCCTATTTTATTTGTTGGCTATTTTCAACACAATTTGGCAGATCGTAGATTTGACTCGAAAAGTGTTGTCTTTTGAGTATTTCTACCAAAATATTTCTTAAAAATGAAAAGATATACTGTTAAAAAATGTCATGTAAGACCCTTATATTTTCCAAAGTGCCCTGAAAGCGCAGGAAATGCCGTTTTAAAGACCCAAATTTCAAACGGACCCCCCTACATTTGTGTCATCACAAATGGTCGCACCATTACTAAAATGCTTTCAGCGCGCCTCACTGTAAAATGGGACGCCATTTTCTAAGTACCATATGTAAACTAACCTTCAAGCGGCGGCCATTTTATCGTTAATTTCTGGAAATGGTTCCTGGAAAAACACTCCGAGGTTAGATTACTGAGCGATATATGAGTGAACTTGGTCGAACAACTCCAGCATCGTGGAGACATAGAAACCCAGAGTACTTGTCAAAACCAAACTAAAATTGCATAAAATTACACGTTAAAGACTGCAGTCAAAAAATAAATAGTGTTTACGTCAGACCTTCAAGTGTTTTATATAAATAATAGAAATGTTAATATTTTGACGATATCTGCTCTTGTAGATAGATCGATAGTTTAAAGTACCTATATATAACCTCTACAGGGATTTAATATATTTTTGATATTAGGAACATTCTGAGCAGAAATGTAATATATCGTTTCATACAAAAACTTCATCTTCATGGAGTTTTTCACAGTTAAAGTTACCGGATGTGACGACCATGAATAAAAAACCGGTTTGCAATTCCTTGGTAGACGTCACATCTGGTTAACTTTGACTTTGAAAACTCCATGAAGATGAAGTTTTCGTCTGATGAGATATATTACATTTCTTCTTAAAATGTTCCAAATATCAAAAATATATTACAGTAAATCCCTGTAGAGGTTATAGGCACTCAACCTCGTTCCCAGGGCATTTTCGTCGACCTTTCACCGATTCCATATCCTTATTGGCCAGTTCTAAAACTCGATTAATTCAGCTAGAGTATAATTTATTTATCTAAATCCACATGTTAAGAAATTTCCTCGCAAATAAGAATATAAGGGCTTTGGTTAATTGTCAAGAACTACATTCGATATATACTTGTTCCTCCATGATATTTATATGGGATAATCATGCATGTATTATGAATTAGTTGGTTTTAGGATGAATGCTTTACATAAACAAGTCTGCAGAGCGTTGCATATTTCTCATTCATTATCACATCAGCAGAGTAAACAAAGACAAATGACCTAAATTATCATAATTTATCATATCAAAAGTCAAAACACCCAGATATTCTGGGTGTCATGTGACCAGCCGATCCCAGGGCCATTTTCGCCGACCTTCCAACGTGGAGGCAAAATGCCCTGGGTACGAGGTTGATAGGCACTTTAATTCAAGAATCACCTTATAGTCGAGAGACTAATTTACAAACGGTAGATACAAATACATTAATCTGCTAAAAATGTAAATATAAGTACATAATATTTATATTGAAGGCGAACTGTATGCTATAATTATAAAGGTCTAAGTAAAGGCTTTAAGACTAGTCTATAAATGTTATATGAATAATTAAACTTAAGCATATACGTTTTTATACGTGCATTGCCATATTTTATGTCAAAGTTGATATACAGCGGGGAATTTCTTTTTAACTTCGACGTCACCCATTCCGCACGTTTTAGCATTGTAACCAATAAGTTATTGGATTGTAATACGTTATGATTGAGGGAATATGACTGAGGGAATCTTGAATTATGTTTTTGGTTTACCCTAATACATTCAATTTTTAGTTGTAATACTTTGTAATTGATGTGTATTATAAATTGTAATAAATAAAGATTGTAAGCGCATGCGTGTAACAGTCAATTACTAGTCCTACATTCATAGTCTCTCTCACTAGTCTACTAATTTAGGATCCCAAGTAGGGGAGTGGATGCAGTGCGGCTTAGGGACGGATAAAATACGGCCGGGCTCGGGGGGTTAAGGTTAGAAAACTCGCTAGCCGGGGGGTTAGGACCTTTGTTGTCTTGGGGTTGGTTACAATCCAATAACTTATTGGTTACAAACTAAAACAATGTCAATAATTTATTGGTTACAACGTGCGGAACGGCTGGTCATTGAGTGCACGGAACAAAAGACAAGTACTCAATGACGTCAAAATTTAAATGAACCACCGCTGTACATCAACTTTGAGCCGTCGAGCGAAAATGGCGGCGCCCAGAAGCATAAAATACGAGAATGAAAACGTTATTTCTCGAATACAAGGGCAGATACCGTAACATTATTAACATTTCTAAACATACTTAAAGGCCTTTTATTTAAAAATTATTTTTTTTGGATACAGTTTCACTTTAATTATTATTATATTGATATGTTTAGTGTATTAAAGTGGCAGTACGACGGAATAATCGCTATCCAAATTTTGAGTTTATTTTGAAGTACTTTTGAAATGCGGACAAATATCGTTCTCTCTTAGTCAATAACTCATCTTATTCCAGAGATATTCAGGTCTTTGAAACATGCAAATGAGACACATTATGACGTCATTTATTCACACAAATTTCCAAAAAGTCGAATATCTCCAGCAATAACTGGTAGATTGTATAGAAACTTTCCAGGTGTACTCTTTTACGAATGGTACACGGTACTTTGTACAGAAATTGCTGGATATTTTCCTCAGAATTGAGAATTGTATTGAGTTCGTGTGAGTAAATGACGTGATAAGGTACAATTGCATAGAACGCTATTCTTCTTCAGTCAAAAGTACTTCTAAATAAAATCTAAAAAAGGTAGACGATTTTCCATCATAATGCCACTTTAATACTTTATTATTTTATTACGTTTTAGGGAAAAGATTTGCGTCTTCTTCTTGAAACCGATAATCTGAAGTTGGTAGATGTTCAGAGTAAAGCAACTCTCCTTGTGCAGCCAATATCTAAAATGCGTGTTTGGGGAGCTGGAAGAGAGGAGCTGAAGTAAGTAACTCATATTTTCTTTAAGACAGTCGTTATTTTCCGCAGTATATTTTTTGGCTGCGGGCTGTCGTTAATATACATTGCTGTTAAACTACCGAGAGTTAAGATGGGACGAAATATATGAAATTTCTCGACATTTAAAATTAAAAGTCGTGCAAGAAAGGCAGGGTTAGGATGAAGATTCCATGGTAATTTTTACCTCGCCTTAAGCGGTAAAAAAACTCTGGAAATAGTAAAGAAGTCACGTTTGTTTCGGTTTTACGCCTGCGCAAAGAACTTTCACATGCTCAATTCAAGTTCGGTGTTAGATCATATTGAGCTAAGGTACAGTCCTCGTCTTTGGGACGATGTTTTTTAGTATAACCATAGAAAATACAGCCATGGGTTAGGAAGACACTTAGGGCGGGGGTTAGAAAACGAATTAGGCGGGGGTTAGGGTTAGAAAACTCATTAGGCGGAGGTTAGGGTTAGGGTTAGCATCTAAGTTGTTTTGAGGTTAGTGGTTATTTGCATGGTTAAGTAGCGCTATGGTTATACTAAAAAACATCGTCCCAAAGACGCGGACTGTACATTAGCTCAATGTGATCTAACGCCAACCTCAATTCAACCCAGGATGGAAGGCTGGGCTGAAAATCTCCATAAAAAAATCAGAAGTTTAGGGAAATTTGTATATCAAAATTAAAGTGCCACTAACCCCCAAAATGATAATGCTTTGTTTGAAAGGGCACTTAAAATGATGAAGAATGGCGCTAACAGTTCTTCGATATCTATTTTCCTTCTCGTGATATTCATGCAGTTATACGTGATATTGTTAATGAGGCACAGGTTGACGTCAAAGCAGGCAAACAACATTGTGCAATTCTAAAATTCGTGTATATCTTCAAAGTTATCCAATGAAATTACTTGAAACTTTGCAGGTTCAAGTTGTGTTATCACCATAGTAACAGATTAGTTGTGCAGAACATTTTGAGATGGCAGTTCTTAATAACTTTTTCAATAATTTTTCCAATGCAATACGCAAGTTTGAAATCAAAAACGTTGCAGAAAATGAAAACTTCTGTATAGGAACGGAGGGGTTTGGAAGCTAATCTGTTATTAATTATGGTGATAATATACGTGATCCATGTTCTTTAGTTTGGTGGTATGTATTCACGTGCAAAGTTTCAAGTAATTTCAGTGGATAACTTTGAAGGCACACACGAATTTTCGAATTGTCACCAATTGACGTTATCCTGTGTCTCATTAACATATCATATATAACTGAATACCTCAAGAACGAAGATAGATATAGAAGAAACGTAAGCGCCATTCTTTATAATTTGAAGTGTCCTTTCGAACAAAGCATTATCGTTTTGGGGGTTAGTGGCACTTTGGCAACATAAATCACAATTTCAAATTTTTGACTGTATGATTAAGAAACAGGCTTACGAAGATAATCCAAGTAAACAAAACTACTCTTGTACAAAACAACAGCACTAATTTTGACCAAAGACAATCCTGTCATCCGCCATCTTGTTGTAATACTTTGCCTAATGAACTGGGAAGTTGGTGACGTCACACCCCGGGTAAACCTGATGAAACTACTCTGTGGGTAGCCAGGCTCCGATATTTCATGCACACTCTCACCCTGCTAGCCTATGGTGTGTCATACTAAGTAAGAGTGTGTCATACTAAGTAAGAGTTGTTATTTGGTTTTCCGTGCAGTTTCATCGCGCAAACCACGATCATAAAAACAAATATGAAAGTATTGAGAAAATTAGAAAATTACTTAAATCTTTCCTGCCTGGCCAAGTCAAAATCGGTCGTATAAGATTGATGAGGTCGTGAATCGAAAAACACGGCACACGGTAACACAAGATTAAAAATTGAATATCGACAAGCACCAGGCACACAAGATCCACCCAGATGCCAAGTTTGATTTGATTTCATAAAAAACTCTGTGATTGGTGGGATTTTGAATTTTCATGATGCTACGCGGGCGTGCAAGATGGGCTTTTCTGGAAAATTGAAAGTCTTTCAATGTAATTTATGATAATTAAGTCTTGTTCGGGAAATTTAAAAGTACTGACAAAAGACGGTTTATTGGGCTTTCAGAAAATATATAGCTTTCGCAACAGTTATTGTTATTTCCAGAGATATCAATAGAACAAAGAGGTGGTTCAATTTTGGATGTTTTTCAGCCGGACAGGAAAGAGTTAATGAAATTATTATAAGACAAAATCGAAGCATTTTCTTCTAAATCTATGTAAACTGAAGATAACACTTCCAACAGGACAAACGCAAACTACAGTAGAATTTTGATAATTCGCACCCTCGAGTTTTTGAGAGCTAGAGTTATCGAATATTGAAATGTAGTTTAGGAAATATACAAGGAATACGGTTTTTGGTTCGTGTTAGTGAAAGGTTCTGTATAGTTACCCCAGATTCGAGTTACCCTGGTTCTACTGTAAGGTATCAACCAATGTCAGTTCACTTTCTGCCTAGCAATGGGGTATAGCAACTGGGAAAACCGAGTAAACAATCTCCGTAATTGATCTTTATATACTTGTTTTCTTACAAGTTTCCACGAGTTTTCTACATTATGCCTTGCTATTTGTGCTATTTAAGTTCTTCATTCTGGTAATGGAGGTTATAACATTGAGTGGAATACTCAGATGCTTCAAGAACGACGTATGGCATAGTATATATATAAAATAGGCATTATCCATTACTCTACAAGTTCACAAGGGTTTACTGAGCCACAGGCCAAGTTGTCACTGGCTTGTCACAGTCCGTGCTATTAAATAACGCTTCTGTAAGATACGTTTTATACACAAAGATATAGAATGACGTTTTTCATGTTATTCAAAACAAGTATATTGTTTGCAAAACTCGTGGATTGTAAGAAAACAAGTATGAAGTTCAATCACGGAGATTGTTTTGTTCATTTAAATATCTCAGTCTTTCCCGGTTGCTACCCCGTTGCTAGGGTGAAAATAAACTGACCAATCAGGTGCGACATTGATTGAAAGGCGTGATTGCACCAATCAGCGGCGATAGACACCGTCACGTGAGTAATTTTTACTGAGTCGTTTAACTATTATGGTGTGGCTATGTCTTGTTTGTGTTCAACTTATCGACTAGCTTCTCAAGTATACAATACTATTTTACAGAGATTTTGCTTATGTGGCTCGAGACCAGACGACTGGTAAACACAAGTGTCACGTGTTTCGTTGCCATGGTAATATTTCTGGTAGGGCAATTCATAACAAGTTGCACGAGATGTGTAACAAGATCTTGGCAGAAAAGAAGAAAGCTCGTGAGAATCAACAGCAAGCTGGCTCAGCAAAACAGTGGTCGGATATTTTGAATACTCCACCAAAACCGTCTCTCAAAGGTACCATAATAATTATAATAATAATAATTGGTGGTTTATTTGCATATCATCGCATTGGTCAATGAATTACAATATGCTTACAAGATGTTATAAATTTATCAAAATACATTAAAAAGTAGAAAGGACCTAGAATACTAAAACTATATACAATATACGACCAAAAAGGTATATTAACAATATATAGGACACCCTAAAGTATTTTGAGAATAATTATTAATTACTCCAAAGGATTAACTTTCGCATAACACATCGTCGGAATAAAACTGTTCTTAAACCTATCAGTTCTACATTTAGGAAGTGATAATTTGTTTTTGTTACGCAATCTACGCCCATGAGCAATCTCACGTGTCAGAGGCAGGATTTTGCTGGGAGCTGGGTTGGGCAATCTTCTGTAAAGTCTTGATGCAAATTTCCTGCCACACACCCTTATAGCGCATGCTTCTGAGTCACTGACAGGAATTTGCTATTTTATAAAAAAAAATAGATAGCGATTGGTGAATCTCAATATACGCATGCGCGCTTGGTATTGTGGGATACCGAAAGTGAGTAAAACATGCGATCTTTGTTATACCTTGACGTTTTTCTTTCTTTTCAACGATTTGTGTGTAATCAGACTGTTTGATTACATCCGTGAAAACATTGTCGTTAAACTTTAACGTAAAAAGTAAAAAGCTTTATTATTGCGCTTGGATTGGATGGTTGGGTTTTCGGCCTATTGTCTATTGACTTTAGTGAATGGTCAGTAACATTTGAAATCGCATGCTTTCTAAGTATTTTACGTGTTAACTGTCATGTCTTCCTCCAGCTACAGGTACATAAGAGCGCCAACCGCTAACTTTCAACATTTGCTGTTTGCCACATTCTTCCAAATACTGAAGCCTTACTTCTTCCTTATTCATATCATCCATCATAAACGCCTTCTCCATACAGAGTGTATGTCGCGCTCTACTCCTCGAAATCCGCATAACGACATCCTTAGGAGCTACACCAGCACTCACACATTCCTAATTCAATAGATAGATAGATAGATAGAATCTTTATTTAACGAGGGTAAACACGAAATAGCTAATAGCTAATAAACTTGTGGCCCTCAAACTAACTAAATTTACAATGTCAATAGAAAAAATTGTTTAAAAATAGTAAAAAACCAATACCCAATTATATATTTACAAACATGATACTTATATTTACGAATATAAAATTAAACAGTAAAATGATTTAAAAGTTTTTGATGCTCAAAAATGCTGTTCCACATTTTGTTTTTAAAAACTTTCAAAGAAACATTTTTTCTCAGTTCCAAAGGTAATGCGTTCCATAATTTGGCACCAGTGACAACGAATGTTCTTCCTCCGTCTGTTTGTTAAAGTTTGACTTTATCAGGTTTTGTGCGTATTTGGGTGATATACAATTAAGTAAAACTGTTGCACAAACAAATTGCAAGATTAGAACTTGTTACGCGATTAAAGAAAAGTCGCTATGGCCATATCAACTGAACTTCACATGTCACAAATCTCTCATCATACGAACTTTCTTCCATAGAAATGGAAGTGTTATCTAAAGGGCTTAAGTTTGCTATTCCTCCATCAACAATAAAACGGGAACAAATTTTCAATGAATTTGAAATATTGTGGTCCCAAATAAGAACTCTTTGCTCCAACATTACGCCATTGTTAGATTTTGGTAAATGTGTTTATATATATAAGAAGTTTAGAACGTTCTAAATTTATTACCAATCACCATGGTTAATACAATATAGTACAGTGAAATAACGAATTTTTTGTGTATTTTGCTCTCAGGTTTAACTGTACTTAAAGGGACACTCCGGCCCAAATACAAATGCAGTTCATATGAAAGATCTTACTGACTTTAGTTTATTTCCAAAGTTTCAGCATTCCTATCAATTTAGTTGAGAAGATATTGCTAGTTGAAGTTGAAAATTTGTGGATTTTGACGCCATATTGGTTTTGAAAATATGACGTCATTGAGTGATTCTTTATCGTCAGTGGAGTTGTTTTGATGGCGATCACATAGTGATAGTTATTGTGAATGGTCTTTGGACGAAAATTAGTCGAAATAAACTATTTAGTTCATCATGCAGGAAAGTAGAGGAGCTTCTTAGGCATAATACGAGATCCACGTCACTCAGTGACGTCATATTTGAGAAACAAAATGGCGTCGAAATTGGACAAACTCTCCAACTTCAACTACTAGCCACATCTTCTTAACTAAATTGATAGGAATGCTGAAACTTTGGAAATAATCTAAAGTCAGTAAGATCTTTCATATGAACTACATTTGTATTTGGGCCGGAGTGTCCCTTTAAGGCCTTACTCTTAGTTACAGTCATAATGAGCTTATTATTTTGGGTTTATTCCGACATTTTTATTCTGAGAATTGGATGATAAAGAAAAATGCATAATACTTTTAGCAAACTTATTAATTATGAATAACATTAAAGTTAAATTTGTAAATTGATATTCTCTAGACTATTTTCTAGTTATGATTAAGAATATGACTTCACTGTTGAATCACTGTACAATGTCTTTGCGTGTCCCTGGGTTGACGTCACTTCCTGTGAATAATAAACCAGCTTTAGGGACTGGTCATTATTTATGACCGGGGTGGGGGCCGAAGAGAAAATGGTTGGGTAACTGAAAATTCTAAGACCTAAATGGTTGGGTAAAAAAAATCACTTATCTGAAGGGTTGGGTAGCAACATTTTCATGACTATTTAGATAAAGAAATTAAGAGTTCTTCATTTAAAATTGGAATCTCGTCATCAGTTCTCCTTAGTCATCATTGCACATTAGCTTATTCCTCTTCTTGTTTTTCTTCGATTCCTATACTCTGTATATGATAGGGAGATAATAATCTGAAAGTTACAGTAGGATCTGACTGTATATCTATTTGGGTTTGTTATTAAAATTTGTATCGACGATATGCCAGGAATTGGGCTTTAATTATCTAACTTTTTTCTTCTTGGGTTGGGTAAAAAATTTTCTTTGTTCATAAATGGTTGGGACGGTTAAATTTCTGATCTTAATTTGTTTGGGTAAAAAAATTTTTCCAGCACGAAATCTATTTCTCTTCAGCACGAAATCTATTTCTCTTCAGCACCAAATCTATTTCTCTTCAGCACCAAATCTATTTCTCTTCAGCACCAAATCTATTTCTCTTCGGCCCCCACCCCGACCATAAATAATGACCGATCTCTTAGTTAGGGAAAATTGCTTTAGCTGATGAAACTTTAGCTGATGATAATATTAAGCAATCTTTATCAGATCAACCGCCATCATTTTTATACGGTGCTTATTTTAAGGCTGTATGTCATACGAACGGTGTGCATTTTTTAAACTACTATGGGTTAATTTTAACTTCGTAACTTACTCTAGACCAGGCTGGATTTAATGTGAAACCTGTATCAGAAACGAAAAATAATTTCTCTGCAAAATACGTAGGAAAAGTGGAAGTATCAAGACCTTCAGGTATGTTTTATCATGGTTTTCACACTAATCTTGTTGACATCTTTGTTTTTAAAGCGATTTTACGAGTACATAAATTTAGTTTAGTTTAGTAGATTTATCACTCTTTCAGATGAACGGAATATCGCAACAGGCTAGAAGCCCAATTGATAGGGGTTCCGAGGGCCTACGATTTAAGGTCGTTATTCGAGATAAACCTGGATGATCAGGAAAATATTTGAGTCGCTGACGGGAATCGGGCCCGTATTCTGTGCCCGTATTAACTAACTCAAATGGTGGAGCGAAGGTCACTATTTGGGTATAGTCTCCTTCGTAGCCGTTATTAAACAATTATTGAATGAGCCTGAGCATGATATCAAGAATTATCCAGACCGAGCTGGTCATTGTTATCTGCCGAAGGCTGAGGATAACATTGATATCATTATTGATATCATTATTGATATCATCGGATAACATTGATATCATTATTGATATCATTATTGATATCATCGGATAACATTGATATCATGTGTAAGCCAAATCCAATAATTGTTTTATTATACAATTATAAATGTAGAAGCCTTTAGGAAGTTTAGGAAGTACGAGTAAGTCACCTACAGACAATTTTTAATATTTTGTAGGTGGCAAGACATCAAGAATTGTTTGTAGGTTTTTAGCCATTCACAATCGAGTACGAAGACGGCGCACAATGCGATCGCTCAGTCACTAGCCTGCGTGGCGGCGTTAGGGGGAGGGGGAAAGCGGAAAGGCGAAGTGGGGAGGGGAGGTTCCATTCGTCATGTCACCGGCCCCAACCCCAAACTCCTGCTTCCTAGGCTACTCAGTCACCCGTTGTCATGTGGTTCCGTGCAACTGGTGACACATTCTTGTGCCAGTCCTTTCTTGTTTTACTTCAGGCCAACCAACCTCATCCCGCTTACTGATCTCTACATAAAGATTGGATAGTAATTTATCAGCGGTTTGATCACCCCTATAGCGGCTTGAGAAGTTCTGCTTATACGCTTGTACAGGCGCGTAACCGCTACACTTTTTTGCACGACCTTACCATTCTCCGCCTTTATTTACCAAATTTATAATTTATTTTTAAACTTCTGGTTTTTTTTACTTTGGGCGTTTCCACAAGCACCATTTGTTCAACGGTTTTAAGATAGCCCGTTCCTCACAAATGTTTTAGTTTGTCTGTTTGGCCAGGGTTACTGAATCTGATGGTTACTGCTTCTCTCAAAATGCAGGAAATTTCGTTTCAGAACCTTAGAAAATCAAAACATTTTCAAGGAGCTCGCACTTCGTCGCTCGCTCCTGGCCTACCCACTTATTAAATGCTTCCTACGCGCCTGTTGTAGCATAAACCATGCCAAAAAGAACAAGCTGTCGTGGATACGATGACAACGCTAACAGACGTTTCTCTGTTTAGGTATTGATGTACTTCAAAACGCTATTAGCACTGCGACAAGCGAGAAGGATGCCAACCAGTGGAGAACGTGTTTAATTGAAACAACGGTGTCCAGTGTTAGATCAACTGATTGCTCGGTAGGTTAAGATTCGTGGATTTTTCTGGTTGTGTGAACATGACTAAGAAAATATAGTCCAGTCAATCTACCTGAAATAAAGGTTCAATTTCAAACAAATTGCAACAGAAATGGTTTTAGCTTTCTCAGTACCTGGATACATTCAGAAATCACATACCAAAAGTCCCTAGAAATCAACCTTGTGGAACGTTCAGAAAATTTAACTACAGAAGCACCATCCTTTAAAAAAAGTGAAATTTCAAGTTCACTTTTACCAAATATCACCATATATGTCGTTAGAAAGTTCTCAAAAATCATATGAAGGACATTTATGCGGGTAGTACAATTTCCCATTTTAAGTTACGTAAGGTTAGACCTGCTAAAAAAAGAACATTTTGTAGCATTTTCCACTTTTCTTGAGGGAATAACTCAAAATGTGCTTAGAAAATTGTATTATATCCGTTTAAATGTCCTTCATATGGGTTTTTTTTGAGAACTTTCTAACGACATATAGGTGATATTCGGTAAAAGTGAACTTGAAATTTCAAGTATGGTGCTTTTGTAGTTTAATTGAAGAAAAACTGGATTTTCTGAACTTTCCACTAAGTTGATTTCTAGGGACTTTTGGTATGTGATTTCTGAATGTATGTATAGTACTGAGAAAGCTAAATCCATTTCTGTTGCAATTTGTTTGAAGTTGAACCGTAGATTGACTCGACTACAACGTCCCAGACGGTCTTCGGTTTTCGACCTAATCGGAAAAATACAATGAACCTCATGAATCATTTCGATTTGGAAGATACGTCCCAGACGATCGGGGATGATTTATGGTTCTTTTCTCGTTACCAAGCCTCGATTTCCACTGAGTATGAACAGAATGTCAAACGCAAGATGGCGACCATGATAGTAAATGAGAACCATATCTTATTCTTGGTAAAGGATATTTCAGATATAGTGGAGCCGCCGCAGTAAATACGTACCTAAAATGAACAGGTTTTGTGATTGGCTATATGGAACAAAGTGGTTAGGGTTAGGACATTGGTTTCTTTCTGGTTGATTCTATTGTTTTATTGTTTTAATCAACCAATCACAAAACTTGATAGTATAGGTAGGTGATGACCCAGCCGCCGAGTATAAGAATGTCTTAAAGTGCCACTACGATGAAAATTCACCCACGTCTTTTAGATTTTCTTTAGCATAGTATTTCAGGGTCGAAAGTGATCATCGATGTAAAAAAAAACTAATAAATGGTATTTTGAAGTAAGTATTTTGAGCTCTGAAATCACTATTATTTAGGCCACCATTACTAAAAACGTGTTCCAAGTGAGCCCGCAATTTCAAAAGGTAATATTGTTTGTGACGTCAGATTCTCAATGCTACGCCTGAATTTCAGTCGAGGTTACTTGTTTTGTTGTTTTCTTCGAGAAGTAGATGAAATGTTCAGCCTTTCAGACGAAGAATTTGAAAAAACGACCTTGATTTACTTGAAGAATTAGCCATGCGGAGTCTTCGAGTTGAGAATCTGACGTCACTTCGTTACGCTGGTCAGGAACATGATCGATTAATGGCGGACGTAACAACTCCAGATTCGGAGTCAAATAAATAATACTTGCCATCGTCTAATGGCAAAACGGTTTCGACCGAGTAATATTTAGAAGCTCTGCTTTATAAATACGTAAAAATATCGATAGGTAAAAATTTGATCGCAGTGGCACTTTAAGAAATACGATATTTTGTTTGATGTCATAATAATAAGAACGATATTTTGTTTGGGTTATTCGTTTGGATTGTGTTCGTTAGTATTAAAGTTAGTGTTAGTATTAAAAAAATTGTGATGTGGTTTAGTGTTGGTATTTTATTTGTATTAGCGATCATTACTCAGTTCCAGTCTTTACTGGCGGCGAGGTGCTCCACTGTATCTGAAATAGCCTTCTCAAACTCATTAATAATTCATGTATTATCATAGCCAATCCATGAACGTATACCGCATCACATGCATGAGTTTTGATACCCAATGAAAACCTGTAGGAAACTTCCTAGTGAACTGGATCACATTTTCTAATCTACATATTAAAATAAAATCGCTATGGGAGCAAATCGCTAAAGGAATACTCGTTTGAGAAGCTAGATCAAACACGAGTTTGAGTGTTTCATCAGGGGACTCCAAACACTCGAAAACAATAAAAACCTCGGGCTACGCCCTCGGTTTTCATTTGTTTTCTCGTGTTTGGAACCCCTGATGAAACACTCAAACTCGTGTTTGATCTATTACTTCACCTACATCTAAGTGTTCTAATTGAAGCAAATTCTAAAAATTGAAACGAGCGTTTATGGAAATCATTAAAGAGTTTCCATCACGTGTATTTATCATCGAAGCAGCGTACAGTTCACTCGTAGTCCGCCGTGCGTGTGAAAAGCCTGGGTACGAGGTTGCGTACAGTTTAAGTTGTGTTGTTAAATTCATTAATAATTCATGAAGAAAATTCAAAATAAATTAATATTTAATCAGCATAAAGAATTCAGGATAAAACATTGATTAATAAAACATAATTTTTTTATCAAAGTTAACTTGCTCAAATTGAGCTTTTTCGGAGTTAAAATAATTTGCTTGTATCGTTTCTACAACTTCCAAACAAAGTATGCATCATATATTCTATTCATTTCAAATGCATCATTTATTCACTCGCGGCCGATGTTTATGGGCAGTTACAACGGCTCGCCATTGTAACTGCCCATAAACATCGGCCGCTCATGTTTTAACTACTAGTTCAAAATTGGGTCGTTCATTTTAGTAATGAATGAGCGCAACCAATATGTCCTCCTCTTTCGCTTTCGTCTCCGGTACTAGCGAAGAGGTAAGGTAAACGGCAGCACCGAAAGACGAGAAAGCGTGGAAACAGAGACAAAAGACAAATAAATACCTTAAGCCTGGTTTCCATTTGGTCGCCAGGATCGCAACGGTGTCATAGTGGTCGATGTAAAAGTGTGTCTATCTATCTTGTCTTTTGTCTGCTGTATGCAAAGCAGTCTTTACTCATTGGGGATTATAGATGGACACTCTATTACATCAACCATTATGACACCATTGCGATCCTGGCGACCAAATGGAAACCAGGCTTTATTAACCTCGTTTGCTAGGTCTGTACAGGAAAGTATTTGCCTTCGATTATATCGCACAAACTTAGCTCCTTTGCAGCTCGGTCTGTACCTCAGGCAAATATTTTACCATACAGACCTCGCACTCGGTTAATAAGCCGTATATAATACACACGCTTCTCAAAGATTTTGATCTCGGAAAAGTCGCTGTCGAGAATCAAAGGACATTGGTAACAAAAATTAAGTTTGTCTAATATGAAAGAACTCGTAAAATGATAGAGTAACACCTTTTACAATTTTTCCGTATTAAACTTCGTTTTTGAAATATTTCAGTTTGTTTGATATGTAAATGAGATGGTCTCTGACGTCAGGTGCAGGGTAGAGAATTTTCACTCATTAAAATATTAGTTACATCTTCAAATTTGTTCCACAAATTTACTTGAAAATGTGCGTATAATAACTCCTCATGATAATGAACAACATTCATTAGCAATAAACTTAGCATAAACTTATACATCATTAAACATAATATGCTAATGAAGCATAAACTTAGCAATCACTGAGATATAAGACATTTTTTAATGTGTGAAAATTCGCTACCCTGCACCTGACGTCAGAGACCATCTCATTTACATATCAAATAAAGTGAAATATTTCAAAAACGAAGTAAAATACGGAAAGGTTGTAACAAGTGTTGCTCTATCATTTTACGAGTTCTTTCATATTAGACAAACAAATTTAATTATTCTTACATTGCTTCAACTTATTTTTATGGTATTGTTCGTATTGTTATTTTATTCAGACGTTTAATTACGTTGTTAATTACGTACAGTGTTGCGAAACTTGTAGCCATCAGTCGTAACGTATTCTATACCTTGCTTTCCTTCACTATAGTCACAACAGGTGATAGCAGATGATAGAATAAAATTTGTATCATTTATTGGAGTGGCGAAAGACATCAGGTATCTCGTTATATTTAGTAAATATTTAATTCAGTTATAGGCATATAGAATTACAGTGGATTTACATGCATAAAATATATATTAAGGTTCCTCCCTACTGTTTCTTGAAAGGTGGCAAAAATGCAAATTTCAATCTCGTGCCCATGGATATTTCGGAAAAGATTGAAACTAAAGCTATGCATAGAATAACTTTCAGGGCATCAAATACTATTAATAGCTAAAGTGTTTCATCTGTTGCTATGACAACAGTGACGTTTCAAAATGGCCGAAAATGAACATTTAATCTAATTTATTTCGCAAACGAGTCGGTGACCCCCGATTTTTTTTGCATTTAAACATTTCTTTAAAAAAGCCACCTTAAATGTGACTTGCAACTTGATTATTTCAATATAGTAAATTGTTTGCTACTCGAGCTTTAATTCCCGTCTGGGGCTCAGAAACATTTTTCTGAGTTTGTGTTAAAGGGACACTCCACCCCAAAAATAAGTGTTCCTTAAATGAAAGTTCTTTGTCGCCTTACCTGAGAATGAGTATCAGTTTTCTTCTAATCGTTTTAGTTTTAGCCAAATTTGACTTTGTTTATAGTATTTTTGGCTGACGTTTCATATAAGTATCCCGAATTTAAAACATAATCCTAGCCCCAAACCTAACCTTAACCCTAACCCTGAACCTAATACTGACCCTAACTCTTACGATAGTCTATGTGACGTCATTTCGGGATTTATATGAAACTTCACCCGTAATTTGTTCTGATTGCGGGCGAATGCGGTCGCTCCCATAATTGTTGACGTCATGACAAAGAAACCCTTCACAATAGCGTGACAATAACGTGGTCTTAGTCTATTGTGCAGGAGTTCTATTCATACTATTGTGAATATGTTTTTCTATCACTCAATGACGTCAAAGATTAATGGGAGCGACCACATTCACCCGCAATCAGAACAATTTACAGCGGCCTTCAATTTACAAAAATACGATAAACAAAGCCAAATTTCTCTAAAACTAAAATAATTCGAAGAAAACTAATACTCATTCTCATGTACGGCGACAAAGAACTTTCATTTAAGGAACATTTGTTTTGGGGTGGAGTATCTCTTTAATGCTTGAATAGGGAACAATTTACTATATTGAAATAACCAAGCTGCAAGTCATATTTAATATATTCTGATAAAATATATACAGACATATCGAGAGAGTTTGCGTTAAAGCTCGAGTAACAAGCAATTTACTATAATACCCCAATTACCCCAACGTATAAAATTATACCCCAATTAAAGTGTGATGTAGCACATGCAAGGGGCTGTTAGTTACCAGGCTAGCTCGGTATGATATTATGTCAAATAAATAATAACACAATATTGTTTAATGAGCCCTTCTATCTTTTTTCAGACTCTGTGGTTACATAACTAGTTCGGATCAAAGTTCTTCATTCACCTGTCACGTGTTTCAGTGTACTCCAAATGCTGCTAGTTTTACAAAGGCATTAGAGGAAGCTTGCAGGGTAATAGTGGTCAACTGTATTTTTAGCATATAATACTGTATGGTTCATTTCCTTTACTCAGTTCTTGTTCTTATTTTTATACTACAACTGAGCGCCGAATATATGATCATGAATTATTATATAGAGAAGAGTATTTTACCAGAAACTAAAGCCCGGTGCACACCAGACGATTTTTGTCGCAAGCGATATTTGTCGCAAGAAACGAGCGATTTTTGTCGCACAAATATCAAACATGTTTAATATTGTGCGACCGTCGCTTGCGACCGACTTTCGTCATGGCAAGGACGCGCACACTAGGCAATGTTGCCATGCGCCTAGTGTATGCGGGACATGTCCACGTCACTTTTCTCTCTTTGAACCCGAATCGGAAAAGGTGATTACATAATTTTGCATCGTGGTTACACAATAGACCTTACCCACTATGACGTACGAATCTATTAGTGACTACTACTACCATAATTCGTTGCGAGATTTCCTTTCTCATGTAATGTTAAACTCCCTCTGGGAGACAGAAAACAATTGCTCAACTTAACATCACAAAAAGATATACCGAAAAGGATTCTGGTAGTAGTAGTCACTAATAGATTCATGCGTCATAATGGGTAAGGTCTATTTAGCATTGTTTGAGGTTAACTGCATTGGAATCACCCAATCCGAGTCAAAAAACATTTTCAGTTGTCCTTTCAATTGGGAAGGTAATTCATAATGATACATTTCATATTACCCTATTCAAGGATGATTCTAAAAAGTATTTTGCCATGTCTTGTTTTATCATTGCAGCTCCGTTTACAATCTTGTCTCGATACAAATCCTGAGTTAGCACAAAAGCTTACAGCTGCGGAAGCCGAGAAAGCTCCAGAAAAGGAGGCGAAGGTATTTTTCGTTGATACGACTGTAGCTTTATTACTGAGGGATGACTTCTTGTCTAAATTATTGCTCGAACATTTTTGGTTATTGGTGGCATGAAAAGGCATTGTGCCAAATACTATAATTAAGGCATTGTTGTAGCACAGCTACAATATAAGCATAAGATACGAGAGATTAGTATATTGTTAACCAGCTGTTGTGTGATCATAATATTCATGTTCAATTACAGCCCACAGTGGGAATAAAAGGATTTCTGGGAAAGCTGGCGAATCAAACAAAGCTAGTGGGAAAAAAAGGTTCGGTAAGTTCACGAATCTAGGCTCAGTTGTTCAAACGTCGATTAGCTTGATCCTGGATTTTATGAAACGTTCGTGAAACAACTAGTGTTGTTAATTGAGTTGATTATAATAGCGTAGTGTACCTTAAGAGCTAGTACAGAGGGGATATAATCAATAGGTAATTGAATGAACATGAGTCGTGCTATGAATGCCAAAATCATAACTGCATGTAATAACAAATTGACCTCACGCTTCACGGTCGCTTAATTTTGTAATCACTAGTAAAATTTTGGCATTAATAACACTCCTGTTTGTCTATTACCTTCATTAATAGCACTCCTGTTCGTTCTATTACCTTCATTAATAGCACTCGTGTTCGTTCTATTTCCTTTACCTTCATAACCTGAGTTTCAGGCCCAAGGGGTTGGGGGAAGGTTGGATGGGGGGTGGGGCCGTTTTGGGAAGGGATGTCGGGGGAGGGAAGAAAAAGGAGAGGAAGGTATGGAGAAAGGCGAGCCTGACGCCAATGCAAAACTGAAGGTCGCCCGCCGGCATCGTCTTTCGTGACACGCCTCCACAATATTAGCCAATGACATTTTCTTCCGATTGTGATTATTGGCGCGAAAAAAGTGTATATTTGGGTTGCCAGACGCAATTTTGTCATATATATATATATAATATGCAAGTAATCATACGATTTTGCTCAGAAAACAACGCGAGAGTATAATAATGTAATAGGTGAAGGTAGATGTGGAATCAACAAAGGCACGTCCACCCTTGACAACTTGCAAATTTGGCATCTAGCTTTACCACAGAGAAACATGCCCTTTGATTCCACAAAGAGACACGTCCCGGGAAGTTTAGCACGAACTAAAGAATCTTTAATGTTTCTTGGTCTGCGAAAGGAGACAAACGGACTATTCGAAAAAATGTTGCCAGTTGCAGAACAATTCGACAAGATAGGCAAAAGTTCACTCAAACTAGATGAAACCTTGGAAAAAGAGGGATGGAAATCCAGCATCAACGGAACCGTACAGGCCTTGTTGTTTTTACTATGTTTAGGATTCGAAGCGTCAGAACGAGATTTACATTTCGCGAATTTTAATTTGCGAATCAAGAATTTTCTTCTCATAACCCCTTTTAAAAAACACCACCATTTTTTCGAATAGTCCGTTTATCTCCTTTCGCAGACCAAGAAACCTTAAAGATTCTCTAGTTCGTGCATGCTAAACTTCCCAGGATGCGTCTCCCCGTGGAATCAACGTGCATGTTTCCCTATGGTAAAGCTAGATGCCAAATTTGCATATTTGCAAGGTGGACGTGCCTTTGTTGATTGTACATCTACCTTCACCTATATTACATTACTTATCGCTTTAACTGTGATTCCTCTGGTGTTGTCATGTACGAAATGTAAGAAACAATATGTGGGCAGTACCATCACTTCGTTCCGCAAACGGTTTAGTTAGATATCATGGTAGGAGACAAAGAAATATACCTGCGGCGAACCCCTTTATAGCCCATTTATATAGTAATAACCTCTAGGATGGACTCTCTGATGTATAGACATCGTATTGTAGATAAATCCAATGTTAGTAATCCCACTGAGAGTGAAGGATTTTGGACATACAAACTTAATACTTTTATTCCCTTAGGACTTAATCAATGTGACTTATTTTAATATTTTTTATTCTTATTCTAATTTATCTATATAATTTTCTTATATAACTCATGGCACAAACATCTCGTGTTTTTCACAACCTGAATTAGAATATATATACTATATATATTTATATATATATGTATTTATGTCATGTCTTTGGGAATCTATTCAAGGAGTTCGGGAATCTATTGAAGGAATCTATACAAGCAAGCAATTCGCATCCTCCTGAACGTAGTCGATCGCCAGAACAAAACTCTCCATCCAATCAGTATTTCGTAAAATATTATGGTTATCAACCAGTTTCTGCGGGTACTGGTTCCACTGTTATAAAAGAAGCTGTCAAGGTAGGGAAATCGTTTTTTTTAGAAGAATACAACATGTAAGGACTCTGTGTTTTGTGCTTATATTTTCATCCCAATTGCCATGAAGTGATCTCGCCAACTATCACCTTGTAGATATTTCGACTACTACTACTTTTTAAATTACTCTAACCTACTCTAAAACATTAAAATATTTATTTACTAAACATTTGTTGTATTCTAGTTAGTTTAATTACTATTATATAATTCAAGAGCATGCACTAATAGGCTATAAAACGTTCAATTTGCAGAAACAGTTGTAAATTTCCTGACATGACTATAGCTCTATATCCCTATCCTTCATGTCCATAAGTTTTCCTCGCGAGTATATTGTGCATTTTATGTTTTGGTTGTAATATTTTTTACTTGGGCAACACACATTTCTTCTCTTTGCTCTTTTAAAGTTTTTAGTTTAGTTTCAAATAATGCATGTTTGTAAATGTAATCTTGTTGTGGATCGATTATTCGAAGAACACGTTTTTGTATTCTTTCAATGTCTTTACTCTGTACTTGTATTACGTTCTCATGCCAAACCTGAACATCATATTCAAAGGATGAACTGTAAACGACTACTGAGATGAAATTGTGTTTCGATTTTTTTCCAGAAAATCAAAACTTTTTTTTTGAGAAATTTTTGAGAAACAAAAAAGAAATTTTGAGAAACAAAATTTTTTTCCAGAGAATCAAAAGAAACAACACCAAATAAGTGCAACACCACAAATAAGAACATATTAAAGTGCCTATGCAATGAAAAATTCAGTTGTAAAATAACTCTTTTGTTTGAAAGAACTCTTGAAACTATAAAGACTAACCATTTACAACTTTTTCATATCTCACTTCACTCTTGAGATATTAAGATTTATTTAATATGTAAATGATCATATACTTATTACATCACACTGCATAATAACTTATTGAAAACGCTTATATATCCTTGAGATTATGTAATAAAGGTGCATGTGCGCGGTGTGTCCAATGACATCAAATATGCAAATTATCAAACGATTCCATGTGATAATAGTGAAGATATGCGGAATTTTTCAATAAGTCATGCATTGTGATGTCATAAGTATGATCATTCATTTACATATTAAACAAATCTTATATCTCAAAAGTGAAGTGAGATTTGAAGAAGTTGTAAATGGCTAGTCTTTCAAGAGTTCTTTCAAACAAGAGTTATTTTACAACTGAATTTTTCATTGCAATTTTTCATTTAAAGCAAAATAATAAATCTAAGGCTGTAAACTTTGAGCTTCTTTTCACGAATGGTGACTAACTTCTTATTAACCGAGAGCGCGGTCATTACGGGAAAATATCAGACCGAGGTCTTGATAATACGGACCGAGCCGTAGGGCGAGGTTCGTACCGAGGTCTGATATTTTCCCGTAATGACCAAGCGGTCGAGGTTAATAAGAGGTTTATTATATGGCATAATATAATTTATTGGTTACAACGTGCTGAACGGCTGCTCCTAATATACTATACATGTAGTTGTGTTCTGCAATCTGCATTCCCCGCCGTCAAAATTTAGCATCCTTAAATTCATCACTTCATTTGAATTTTCATCGCACTTTAAGTTCCCATGGCAAACCTAGCGTGGCAACATATTTAAAGGTTGGACTGTATCCATAAGTGTTTTATCCATCATTACATCTATACTCTCTCCTTATTTTTTAAAGGGTGCACTCGGTACTACCCTACAAATTAGTCATATAATTGTTGGTCCTGAAGGTCTGACGTTGGACGACTCACTAAAGAGTGGAATGATGCGCAGACATATACCGTCCGACAAAATATCTTTCTGTGAATTGGCTAGGTACGTTAATATTATTTATGTGTTTCTCATTCTCTGCATATTTGAAATAACGTAGCTCTGTTTACTGGACGTATTAATTAGGAACACAAAAATCCTTCAACAGTTATGGGATAAAATATACGGCTATGAGCAAAGCCCATGTAGCCGCTTTATTTAAACTTTAAAACCATGAAATATATAGTATATTCTTGAATACATCAGTGAGCTCTATATATAACCTGAGGACTATGTTCTGGGCAAAAAGTGAAGCTATACACAGTCTTGTACGTCAGTTCCAGGCCTTTTCGCGACATTATACTTCAGGTTTTGTTTGGTTCAGTTACGAAATCCTTTACAAGAATGAAAGAAGTCCTCGAACGAAGTGAAACCGACTGAAAACGAAATTTTCAGCAACTGAGAACTTAAAAAGGGTTTAGTAATGTTCAGTGACCTGCTAGTGACATCAGTTATTTGAAAATGAGGTGACAGCTAGTAAAGAGAAATCGTTCGTTAACCTGTTTTTGTCAAGAATTTTTTGATGCTTCTTTCGTCGTTTTGTATTAATTCTGCAATTTGTTTTTATAAAAATGTACCATTTTGACTCGGCTTGACTTCGGTAATATAAATTTTGAAATTATTGGTTAATTTCTACCTCTTGATATTATGTTTTGTATATGTTTTCAAAATGAACATAATTGAGAAAAATAGAAAAGTTGACGTAGATACTGTTGTACAAAATCACCTCCATGTCCGGCATGTTTGACTTCAGTTTTTCCCCGGCCAAAGACCAGAACATACCTCAAAAAGGAGGATTGAAATTGGGAGGAGGCGGTAGAGCTTGATCTTTTCACATCTTTACTTATTGGCGAACCGACGCAAATGAATGAACAGTACTCATGTACAGCTCTGTCGTCGGTATCATATTGGATCACACACAGGACGATCTTATCTTCCCTCCCTCTCTTGCCTGTCCCTGGCTATTTATACATAATGTGTAACTACTATATTAAGGTAGACTAAGACACCGAGAAGATAGAAGACATAAAATTCCTATTCGCGAGCAAATATGTTCTTTACGGGTCGCTGATGGTATTAGAGAGTTTTAGATTGACGTTCTTTTATAACCGCTAGAAAGCACGTGACCAACGTCCCGCGGTCATGAGGTTACACGTCTGCGGTACACTTTTTGCGTCTACGTTGCTTAGCAACGTAAACGCTATGTTATCGGCGGCGGACTATATGACTAAAGGACTATATGGCTGTGTTTGGACACTCGTTTGTGACGTAAAACCTGGATCACATGACCAAGCGGAGACTGTTTGCTTTGATTTTCGACCATTGAGGCAAAATGTGACCCTCCATGGAAAAACATACCTTATCGTTTTCGCGAACGCCTTGAAAACGGCGTTCGAACGCCGTTCAAACACTTTCGTCGAACTCTTATCAAACACATTCGAACGCCGTTTGAACGGCGTTAGGTAAGCGTTCAAACGCTGCTAAACGTTCGAACGGCTGACTGAACCGTTCGAACGCCCGTTCGAACGCCGAATCAACGTTCGAACGCCGAATCGCCGTTCGAACGCTGCTAAACGCCGTTCAAAAGACTGATTAGAACCGTTCGAACGGCTGAATAGAACGTTCGAACGCTGCTAAAACCAGTACCATCTGTTTTAATATCGTAATCTAGAAAGGGAAACCATCTGTCGTAGAATGCCTCCGCAATCCGCATGCGTCGCTGGCTCTCGCGTTTCTTTCATTTCAATCTTTTATTTCATCAGAAATTACTTTATTAACGAATGATCGGTTCTACACTCATACATTTACAGGCAATGCTGGTACAGCTGCGTGCACTTTCATTGACGGTCAACATCACTATGCTCACACCGGATGTTTGTTTCTTTGGTTTGCGAACATTTCGAAAAGCGTCTTTGTAAATCGCTATTTTGAACTCCTTAGAAAGCCTATATTTAAAGAAGGATGTGCGTTTGCCCATAGGTTTGCCCAATTGTGGCAAAAACAACTGTGAAAGCTAAGGACAGACAGATGAGGGCGGTGATCAAGTAAATTAGTTTTAAATGGTCTCAAATTACTGTTGTCAGCGAATATCCTTCTCAGTTACGCGAAGCCTGCCGTGGAAATGGAATCTGCAGTGACGCAATCTAAACGCATGAACCGTCGCGAAGAACGCTTACAATATGTTTAACAGTTTGGTTATGTAAATGCTTGTTGATGAACGTTTAATTGGACGCAAGGTTGAACGCTTGTAGGCACTAGCCAACTTCCAACCGTTCGAACGCCGCACACAAGCGTTCGAACGCTAGTAGATAGCCGTTCGAACGCCACTCGCTAGCCGTTCGAACGCTATAGCTAGCCGTTTTAACATTTTAACACAGTCATTCTGGACAAATTGTCAAAAATTGCAATGTAAGTTCAAGATGTATGTAGGATTATTACTAGATATTGTATGATTGCATGCGTATTCACACTCAAGGAAAAATAACATTGGATGCTAAAACTAATCCAAATACCTACCCTAATGCTAACTTCAATACTGTAGACAATTTTAAATTTTAAAATTAAAATTTAACCCAAGAAGGTCCTGTTTAGAAAATTTGAACTGGTTTAAAAAAACTGGTTTTGAAAATAAAACTGGTTTAAAAAATTGTACCAGATAAAAATATTGCTCCAATTCAAATAAATTTGCCCCACAACATATACATGCATGAAGTTGTCATTGTTTTCTAGCATATGGCATTGCCATATGTTAAAAAGTGCTCCACTTGGACACATAATTTTGAGTTGATATTGTTGATGTTTTTGGTGGTAGTGAAAAATGGGGTATGAATAATTATCTAGTCTATTTAGGAAATCCATAGACCGCATTGGAATCCTGATTCATTCAGTGCAGACACTATACAGTGTAGACACTAATATACCTGTGCAACAGTAAATACTAAATGTCACTATCCAGTGCAAAATCCTTTCTTTTCTTGATTGTTTATTTTGTGTTATTAAGCACTAATTAATTAGAACTGTTTAATAGTTATAATAACTGCACTCTACCATACAGCAAAATAATATTAAAGTTTATGGTTGACATTGTTCAATAAAACATGTTCTTTTATTTCTTACCCAAAATGCAAGTAGTCTAATAACCCAAGACCAAGTGCTAAAAAACTACAATGACCATCGGTAGTGTAGCACCGTGCTCATATATGATGCAGTCAATGCATCAGATAAAAAATGGGCTATATCAGTAATGGGTATATAGTTTTACCACAAGAAATATGTTTGTTCAGTTCTTAATGGTTAATATATCTGCACCAGTCCATCAAGTCATGTGTAAAGTATTAAAGTAATGATTTTCCTTCATCTGAAATCATTATAGCAATCACTTCCAACGAATAAATACCAATATTAATTGCTTCCAGTTTTACTATAATAGTACATCTGTGCCACGATGGTAATTACGCCCAATCCCAAACGTAGACGCATGTACGCATTGCGTACCTATTTTTACTGTTGGAATAATTCATCAGGTTCATAGCTGACTTGTATATCGCATTTGACAGCCATATTTGATCCCAGGCCATAACGTTACTCAGAATATTATAATTACAAATGCTAAATTTATGATAATTAAATGTTTCTTCCTTTACTCTCTGATTGAAAACAATTATTCTGTTTTTTCTCTACAGCGATCGTTCCCATTTTGGTGTGATCGAGGCTCAAGGTGGAGGAAAGTTTATTTGTCACGTGTTCGCCGAATATAAAGTAAGAAGTGGCAAATATATAACGGTTTACATCCTAGATGAAATGTTTCATTGAGAATATGAGATAATATCTGAAATTATTATTTATTAATAGCATGTTGCTATTTACTGTTTCTAGCTTTCTCACCAACTACCTTTTAAATATTTTCTCTTTTAGAATCCTGTAAACATAATAGTGGAAGCCATCAATAAAGTATTTTAATCACTGTTTATTTCGTGGACTTATTATCCTGGCTGAATTCGGTTCAGACACTGGTGAACATCTAAACAAGTCTGTTGATTTCATGAGAAGATCTAAACAAGTCTGGTTCATCAGAAGATTTAAACAAGTCTGGTTCATGAGACCATCCAAAGAAGTCTGTTTCATGAGAACATCTAAACAAATCTGTTTCATGAGAACATAAACAAATCTGTTTCATGAGAACAAAAAACAAATCTGTTTCATGAAAGAAACTAAACATATCTATTTCATGAGAACATATAAATAAAAGTCTATTTCATCATGAGAACATGTAAACAAGTCTATTTCATAAGAACATATTAACAAGTCTGTTTCATGAGAACATCTAAACAAGTCTGTTTCATAAACAAGTCTGTTTCATGAGAACATATTAACAAGTCTATTTCATGAGAATATCTAAACAAGTCTGTTTCATGAGAATATCTGAACAAATCTGTTTCATGGGAACATATATATAAACAAATCTGTTTCATGAGAAACTGGTCTAAACATCTGTTTCATGAGATTATCTAAACAAATCTGTTTCATGAGAAACTGGTCTAAACAAATATGTTTCATGAGAATATCTAAACAAATCTGTTTCATGAGAATATCTAAACAAATCTGTTTCATGAGAATATCTAAACAAATCTGTTTCATGAGAACATCTGAACAAATCTGTTTCATGAGAACATATAAACAAATCTGTTTCATGAGAACATATATAAACAAATCTGTTTCATGACAAACTGGTCTAAACATCTGTTTCATGAGATTATCTAAACAAATCTGTTTCATGAGAAACTGGTCTAAACAAATATGTTTCATGAGAATATCTAAACAAATCTGTTTCATGAGAATATCTAAACAAATCTGTTTCATGAGAATATCTAAACAAATCTGTTTCATGAGAACATATAAACAAATCTGTTTCATGAGAACATATATAAACAAATCTGTTTCATGACAAACTGGTCTAAACAAATATGTTTCATGAGAACATCCAAACAAATCTGTTTCATGAGAACATCCAAACAAATCTGTTTCATGAGAACATCTGAACAAATCGGTTTCATGAGAACATATAAACAAATCTGTTTCATGAGAACATATAAACAAATCTGTTTCATGAGAACATAATATGAACAAATCTGTTTCATGAGAACATATATAAACAAATCTGTTTCATGAGAAACTGGTCAAACAAATCTGTTTCATGAGAATATCTAAACAAATCTGGTTCATGAGAAACTGGTCTAAACAAATCTGTTTCATGAGAATATCTAAACAAATCTGTTTCATGAGAAACTGGTCTAAACACATCTGTTTCATGAGAATATCTAAACAAATCTGGTTCATGAGAACATGTAAACAAGTCTGTTTCATGAGAAAATCTAAACAAATATGTTTCATGAGAATATCTAAACAAATCTGTTTCATGAGAACATATAAACAAGGTTAAACGAACCCTATTTTGGAGATACGTAATGTTAATTACTATGAATGAGCATAATTATATTGTTGTAAATCCCTTCCATGTGATCAATAATGGCCACAACCAATCAAAGTGGAGAGAAAAGTATAAGTTGAATGACAATCAATGGTATTCCTCAGTGTGAGGTAGAAAATTGTTACGCCTTTTTGCCCTGCATAACCATGAAATCTATAGTATATTGGTCGTGAATTAAGGCGTACTTTGGCACGGATCTATAAGGACCTGCATGTATAATCCATAATAATCATATAATTATAATCTATATAATTCGATTAGTTAAAACCAAATCATTGATTTTCATAAATGAACATAGGTTTGATAAATAATGTGTAACTATACAATCCTGGCCAAACGTCCTTGGGACACGCCAACATTTCTCGACTTAGGGATATGTCTTCACTACCACGCGGTATATATACCCCCCAATCAAGGTTGCAAACATGCGTGAACGAACGTTTGCAAATATTCAACATCGAATGGCTGGAGAGGGGAGACGGTTGTGTTGTATTCCAAGACGTTTGTCCAGGCTTGGAGGTTGTTTCAGTGGAATTGTAAACCCTCATTTCGATATTTTATTTAAAGTGTCTATGAAAAGAAAATTAAGTTTGTCTTATTTAAATGAACTCCGAAAGTTATGATTGATGTCCAAGCCCGCAATTTTTTTTCTCCCGCCCGTGCCCCTTTCGCCCTCGCCCCAAAAAACGCCTGCGGAGGAGGTAGTCCAATACCCACGATTGGAGTCCAATCGACAAATGAGAAACCAACGCTTACGAATCGATCCATTCGATAAGCGTTATCTAGTCGGAGAAAGTATTGTCGGATGGATCCAATGGATGTAATTGTTCACCAAATGTCTAAGGCTTGTGTCATAGAGTAGTTAATAATTAACAGCCGTTCAAGGTCACGTGACTCAATAAAATAATGCAGTGGCAAATAGAACGGATCCAATGGATCGAATCGACAAAGGAGGTTACCGTTGGACAAATATTTGTCGGATTAGAGTCGGACATACAAGGGTGTGTTGGAAACATTAGCGAGTGTCTAATGGATCGAATCGATCGAATCGACAAAGGTGGTTACCGTTGGACAAATATTTGTCGAACGAGAGTCGGACATGCAAGGGTGTGTTAGAAACATTAGCGAGTGTCTATAATGGATCGAATCGACAAAGGTGGTTACCGTTGGACAAATATTTGTCCAACGAGAGTATGTCGCTGCAATGTGTAATAATGTAATGGCTAATATTTCAATTAATGAAGCCAACCATTGGGAAAGCATAGTGACCTGTCAACATTGGAGAGATGACAGTGGTGAACTGTCACTGGATATGTCATCACAAAAGGATGTGAAAACATTGGGATTGCGCGTTTATTGGCGACTTATTTATAGCCTTATTTTCTCCGCTATAAATGGTGCTGTTCATATAATGACTATATAATGACTTGCTAGGTATCACTGTGCGCACACTATGGTTTATTACTCCCTGTACCAGTATACATTGTATTTCTTCGTTATGATATTCGGCATTTTTCGCTTTAGGGGCTACACACGTCGCAATCCGAGTATGTCGGCACAATCGTGACATTTAATTCAGTGGTATTGATTAATTGATATAATTTTGTCGATAATATAAGCGGAGGTGAATGGCCAGAAAGTTCGTTTTTCACGGTGAATTGGAATAAGCCGGTTTTATCTTAATAGTTTGCCTATTAAAAGGAACTATAATGCTCGCGCTACAACAAGAATGCAAGCGTAGAATAACAAAAATATATAACCGCAATGTCACTGGACGAGTGCCTGGCAATATTTCCCCATTTATTAGATGAGACGTTTCTGCGTCGTATAAAATGAATCAATCCGCATTTTGTATCGCCTGATGAGTGAATATGGTGTCATCAGGTAATTTGTGGCAAAGTTTATTATCTGGCAATTCGGCTCCCGTTGAACTGAGAGTTACAATTTTCCAAAACATGTGGACTAACGTTACTGTTCGATTGAAATGTCGTACCTAAGAGTTATTTGATATTTTTTATATTTATCTTTAAATTACGATGCCATAACCTTAGTACAGTCAATGCGGGGTGTTTTTGAGAACGACGCAACACTATACATTGTGAACACGACATGGTATTTTATGGAAAGCGGCTCCCGTTTTAAGAAGAGTACTTTCTAAAACATCTTCCGTTGACAACGACGCAACATATATATTGTGAACACTTGTGTTTGTGAAGGATATTCAGGAAGCGCACAATAGCATGCCATTGAATGTCAAAATAATTTAAAAGTGCAGATATCTGTGGCAAAATTTATTATCTGGCAAGTGGCAAAGCCGGCCCCCGTTCAGTTGAAGAGTTACAACTTTCTAAAACATCTTTCGTGAGTGGACTAACCTTAGTACAGTCAATGCGGGGTATTTCTGAGAACGACACAACATATACATTGTGAGCACTTGTGTTTGTGAAAGATAGTCAAAATAATTTAAAAGTGCAGATATCTGTGGCAAAGTTTATTATCTGGCAAGTGGCAAAGCGGCCCCCGTTCAGTTGAAGAGTTACAACTTTCTAAAACATCTTTCGTGAGTGGACTAACCTTAGCATAGTTAACGCGGGGTATTTTTTAGAACGACGCAACATATACATTGTGAGCACTTGACACATGTAGTACGTGCGCCGTGTGCATATAGTTATGAAGGCTTTTGTTGGCAAGCGCACAATAGCATGGTATTTTATGCAAAAATAGTTCAAAAGTGCAAATATTTGACAATATGTGCGCCGTTTAGTATTCCAAATCATCTAAACGTTTCGAGCAAAGTTGTGTGTAGAAAGTTACAGTTAATAACGAATTAAAATGTCATGCTGTTGCATGGCAGCCCCTTTCTCAGCCATCTGACAAATATTTGTCGAACCGAAAAAACGTTTGTCTATTGGATCCATTCGATCCATTCGATGCATAGGACAATTGATGTATTTCTGTCCAATTGATAAGACGTTTGTCGAATGGATCAAACAAATGGATCAAACAAATGGATCGACAAACGTCGACTGGATCGATCCGTACGACCGAAAACATGTTTTGTCGATTGGACTCCAATCGTTGATATTGGACATGTATGCCATTGTCAACGTATTGGGTCCTCATTTGCCAGGAGAATAATATGTCTATATATGTCTATATCCCCGGAGCTTGATTTCAACAAGCATGTCATTTCCTCTCCATTGTTACACCGATGCGCGTGATGAATGATAGAACACATTTTAGTGTCCGCCTCTTCATGATTCGTTGCCAACTCTTCCACATTTTCAACTCCTTCCCTAGTGATCTTGACACAAGCATTACGACGTGCGAAATAAATAAGCTCCTCCAAAGCATTCCTTTCACTCTTCCAAACTTCCTCTGTCAACTCAAATAAGCGCTCTTTATTTGTTCCATTGGTAAAAAAAGCAGTGAAGTTTGCAGGGATTCTGATATCAGGATTCTTCATCACGAACTGCTCTGCCTCACCTCTGAGACTTCGCTCTGCATTCTTTACGGAATCTTCCCTGTATGTGTCACATGCAACATAAACAATTTTGTACTTCTGCGGAATTTCACGAAGCAATTTCATTGCAAGCTCCCTAAATGCACCGTAGATCGAACTGTTGCAATCAGATCAATGGCATAACATCTTGCATCTTCAATAAAAGTATCAATTTCAGTGACAATTGATATTAGGACTGCATCAAGTAGTGTGCTTTTAGTAGTTTTCCTACGGATGCCATCTGCGGTTGCCAAGGAAAGTGGTACTGCGAAATGTGCCCTGTCAAAATCGATCGGAGAATTTTCTTTGTGCAATATAGCTATGATATAGGTATTATATGCAAACTTCACTGCTTTTTTGGCCAATGGAACAAATAAAGAGCGCCTATTTGAGTTGATAGAGGAAGTTTGGAAGAGTGAAAGGAATGCTTTGGAGGACAGGCTTATTTATTTTGCTCGTCGTAATGCTTGTGTCAAGATCACTAGGCAAGGAGTTGAAAATGTGGAAGAGTTGGCAACGAATCATGAGGAGGCGGACACTAAAATGTGTTCTCTCTTCCATCACGCGCATCGGTGCAATAATGGAGAGGAAATGACATGCTTGTTCAGATCAAGCTCCGGGGATATAGACATACCCATTATTCTCCTGGCAAACGAGGACCCAAATCTTTGTGTATACGTTGACAATGGGACTGGAAAAGTAGAAAACTCCTTGACCTGACGGCTTGTGACGTAACAACGATTCAAAAGCAAATTATTTTAGGTATGCATGCATTTACTGGGAATGATTATGTGTCATCGTTCTTCAGAAAAGGTAAGAAAGTTTGCTGGAAGATTGTCGAAGACTCCCCAGAATTTCTCAATGCATTCTGCCCCAAATTGGGGGAAATTGACAAGTCAAGCTCCAGTGTTCTTTTATGATCAAAAAGCCTATTAAAACGTTGCATATAATACAAATGGCTCAAAATTAGTAATTTTAGTCCACAAAGTACCCGCTCCTATTTTACTCCAGGGGGTGCAGGTAATCTCGAGATTTCAACCTTGGGAACTAGGAGAACTGCGAAATTTGCATTTATTCAAATTTGTAAAGTACGAATACATGCCACTGATGTGTTTCATTCGTACAAACTATTCTTCTTCATCATCGTCCGACGTTTCGATAGGATCTCCACAGCCCTCCAACTCATCAAGGTCTTCGTTAACAAGTTATAACTCATAAATATCTGCTGGTCATATTATAACCAGCCATGCGAAATCGGTGTATGGGTTTCCATTGTTGGCCGGAAGACTGTCGCCACATTCTTCCAACGTAATTTGCTCTTTGTATATGCTTTAAGAGCTGGCTGCTTTTGCGTGGTGGCAACAAACAAAGATCTGTTACTGTCTGATCCTTGGCAAAGTTTCTCCAGAACATCTTCCTGCGAGCATCATCAACTGAGGACAACTGTTTTTCACCATACATAACGCAAACATATACTTCTGAAGGACAGCACACGTCGTATTCTCGTCGACATTATCTGCACTTCCTAGGCGGCTTAGACCCCCCTTTAACCCCCCGTTTCTCGGAAATGCCCATCAACATGCAAAATCGTAATCTACACCCAAAATTACACGGGACTATAATAATAATAATAATAAAAGACGTATTAGGAGCATTATACAATAGTCTCATGAATGCTCTTACAAATACATTCTTAAAGTTACTTGTAAAACTAATTACAGTTACATAAGATGCCTACTACATAATATATTACCACTATGAACAAAAAACTATTAATTTTAAAAAAGAAAAGTCTTAAGTGCTGACTTAAAACTACTTAACATTTCAAAGCTTCTAATTTCCTGTGGTAATGAATGCTGCAACCGAGAATGTTCTGTCTCCATGAGTCACCGTTTTGGACTTTGGCTCAAGTAGCAGATTTCGGTCAGATGATCTCAAAGCACGAGTAGGTTTATATTTAGTTAGCAAATCAGTAATATAAACAGGCGCCTGGCCATGCAAAGCCTTGAAAGTAATTATTAGTATGTTAAAAACAATCCTTGATCGCACCGGCAACCAGTGAAGATTACGTAGCACAGGGGAGATGTGCTCCAATTTTTAAATCATTTTCTGGTAAGCCATATAGGATGCTAAGCTGTCAAGTGGCATGCACCAACTTCTCACAGTCCTTTTTACTCAAATATTTCCTGATCTTGCCAATATTTCTGATAGCCAAAGTGGCCGATATACTATATACGATATACTATATACTCTAATAACAGCTAGAACACATACAATCTTCGTTCAGTCTCCGGCTGGTGTTGTTTCAGAATTTATTTCATCCTAAATCACCTTATCTGTGGTAAATTAGAGAAAGGGAGGCTACAGTACTCGAATTTTTCACCTGTCCTGATCACTGTCCATGCATACAGGTCATGTGAAAACAATTTCTATGGTGTGGGTGGTGTGTACAAATTATGCATTTTCCAAACATAATTAATTCCATAAATTATGCCAATTGACAGTCATTTATAAGGTGAGAGCAATGTTGACGCCCATTCTGCGAATATATTATAAATGTAGATTGCTTTCTTTGTGGTGCACTGGACCGCTAATTAGCGTTATAATTTAGCGTTATCTTTGAGTGGATTGTTGTTTATGTTAAATCATATAAGAGATGAGGCGTCTATCATTCGTGCTGCTGTTCAGTACTTGGATATCTTTTGCAGGTATGAGATGAATGTGTTTTATGTTTACTGTTTCATCACGCTGATTTCTTTCTAGAGCATTTCGCTAAGGGCATAGGTATTGATCAGACGCTGTGGGAAATGGCGTTGTTACAGCGTAGACGTCGTTATTAGAGGCGTTTGCTTCTGTAGCTGTTCTAGGGTTCAAACATATTCATATTACGGGAGTAGATTTGTACCTGTCCGGTGTTTATGTTAGATTAGCAAATACGCGATATAAACAGGTTCCCCCGTCCGGACATTTTCTGAAGATTTGAGCTTGACAATGTCCATGTATCGTCTGTCTACTTCACTACAGCAAATTATGTATGTCTCTGCTAAGATTGCTCGACGTGTCAGCTGATAAATGTCGTTGATCATTTATGATTCCAAGAAATGTTATTGCCATTTCTTGCGCTCCTCGTATAGCAAACATGTGATGTGCAATTCAATCAACACGAACAGGATGATGTAGGATGAGGCGGCGTTATATTACTATAAGTGACTTTAGTCTTAAACATATTGTATAAAAGTAATAAAAAGCGCGTTTTGTTGAGTTTATTTCTCGGCTGTTGGCAAAATCGACGTGAGGTTATGTTTTGACTTATACTCGTTGTCGAATATAAATACCAGATGGTAGATTACGGTAAAACATCCGCCGTGAGATGCAGAATGCAGAGGGAGGAGCCGACTGGATGAATATCGCGACTATAGATTCTTCTTGATTCTTTCTCAAAATATTACTGGCATTACTCTATCAATTACAATGAGATCACGTGGGTAATGCGGTTTTGATGCGGTTTGACGTGCACTACATGCACTATATCCGGTGAAGAACAATATGGTCCAAGCCAAGGGGCTACATGATTATCATGAGTAATTTCAGCCGGGCTGCCTGAAAGTTACGTATAAACACGGGAAACTGTGAAGAAGGGTAATTCCATGAAAACATGGACATGGGAAAAAAAAAGAAAAGTTGAGCATTTGGACAAATTAAGGCTAAAAACATAATAGTGGTTAACTCACATTTTAAATATATGAAATTTAAACTTGACCACATTATTACATACATGATTTTCATGCATACCATTGATATTGTTATTTATTTCACAAATTGTTTCAAAATATGGGTAAAATTCTTGGCTTTCCTATTTTCCCTACTTAAACTTAATAAAAGTGTGTTGAACTTGGTATACACTTTATCACTATTAGTTTATGATTTAAGAAATATTTTTCTATGTCAAATTTTATATGTCAAATTATTTGCATCAACGAGACCAAGTTGTTTGATGAATTAAATATAATGGTAGTTTGATGGACAAATGTAACGTCAGTCACAGTAACGTCAGTCACAGAGTTTTTTGGTCACGTACACATGTGTGATTATTATTGTGAATTTGTGTTACCATCCATATTACAAACATATAATAAGGATATATCTTTGAGTTCATATTTTTGTGTTCATGCATTCCTTTGAGCTGAAAATGAATGTAATTATAGTTACTTTTTTTTCATGTCCATTTTTGGTAACGTCAGTCACACTCATTGAATGTCGAATAAAATTGTTATGCTTCGTCTGTTCGCCAAATTTTTAATGCTGTTCATTAGATCTAACCAAATCAATGCTTATTGGCAAAGAATGGCCATTACACCAGCCTAATTGCACAGCTAGAAGGTAATTAGTACTCATTTAATCTGTCCAAATGTAACGTCAGTCACAATGGAATTACCCAGAAGTTCTTTCAGCTTAATTATGCCTGCATAATAAACATTCACATGCTTTCGGCCAGTATGAGCCTTGGGCTGAAAATTCCAGCCATGCTGAATATGTAATGAACTACATGCAACCATGCTGAAATTTGTATTCCACATTTCGGGGTCTCGCCCCCTTTACCAAGATACACTACTCATGTTCACAAGCAGAAATCCTACGAGAGGCTTCGCACTACTTTGTCGAAGATGAGATGTCTTCCTGTGGAGATTTGAGAGTCGGGCGATGTATAAATATGTATATGATGTTTGACTGTTCTGACCGTGTCTCAATAGCTCAGTGGTTAGAGCGCCGATGCATTGATTCGCAGACCTCGGGTTCAATTCCCGGTTGGGGCAGTCAAATTTTCATATACATATATTAAATCCTCTCTTCATCTAAAGAATATATATATATATATATATATATATATATATATATATATATATATATAGCTTCCGTAGCTCAGTGGTCAGAGCACTGCACTAGCAATCGCAGGGTCGCGGGTTCAATTCCTACCGGAAGGCCGCTAAGTTGCATGTTTCGCAACTGGTCCCGGTTTGGTCTTAAAATGTATGTATTCCAACACTCGAAATTTTCCTTCACCATGGATCCTTTCAACATGTAGTTTGATCGAGTGAGATGCCAAATATTACCTATAATATACCCAGAATCTTATCCCGGCATTACCACCATATATACAGACTCATGACTAGGCTCTCGGCAACGGCTTCCGTAGCTCAGTGGTCAGAGCACTGCACTAGCAATCGCAGGGTCGCGGGTTCAATTCCTACCGGAAGGCCGCTAAGTTGCATTTTTAGCAACTGGTCCCGGTTTGGTCTTAAAATGTATGTATTCCAACACTCGAAATTTTCCTTCACCATGGATCCTTTCAACATGTAGTTTGATCGAGTGAAATGCCAAATATTACCTATATTATATATATATATATTATATATTATATATATATATATATATATATATATATATATATATTATAGGTAATATTTGGCATTTCACTCGATCAAACTACATGTTGAAAGGATTAATGGTGAAGGAAAATTTCGAGTGTTGGAATACATACATTTTAAGACCAAACCGGGACCAGTTGCGAAAAATGCAACTTAGCGGCCTTCCGGTAGGAATTGAACCCGCGACCCTGCGATTGCTAGTGCAGCGCTCTGACCACTGAGCTACGGAAGCCGTTGGCGAGAGCCTAGTCACGAGTTCTGTATATATGGTGGTAATGCCGGGATAAGATTCTGGGTATATTATAGGTAATATTTGACTACATGTTGAAAGGATTAATGGTGAAGGAAAATTTCGAGTGTTGGAATACATACATTTTAATATATATATATATATATATATATATATATATATATATATATATATATATATATATATATATATATATATATATATATATATATATATATATATATATATATATATATATATATATATATATATATATATATATATATATATATATATATATATATATATATATATATTATATATATATAATATATATATATATATATATATATTATATATATATATATATATATATATATATATATATATATATATATATATATATATATATATATATATATATATATATATATATATATATATATATATATATATATATATATATATATATATATATATATATATATATATATATATATATATATATATATATATATATATATATATATATATATATATATATATATATATATATATATATATATATATATATATATATATATATATATATATATATATATATATATATATATATATATATATATATATATATATATATATATATATATATATATATATATATATATATATATATATATATATATATATATATATATATATATATATATATATATATATATATATATATATATATATATATATATATATATATATATATATATATATATAGGTAATATTTGGCATTTCACTCGATCAAACTACATGTTGAAAGGATTTATGGTGAAGGAAAATTTCGAGTGTTGGAATACATACATTTTAAGACCAAACCGGGACCAGTTGCGAAAAATGCAACTTAGCGGCCTTCCGGTAGGAATTGAACCCGCGACCCTGCGATTGCTAGTGCAGCGCTCTGACCACTGAGCTACGGAAGCCGTTGCCGAGAGCCTAGTCACGAGTTCTGTATATATGGTGGTAATGCCGGGATAAGATTCTGGGTATATTATAGGTAATATTTGGCATTTCACTCGATCAAACTACATGTTGAAAGGATTTATGGTGAGGGAAAATTTCGAGTGTTGGAATACATACATTTTAAGACCAAACCGGGACCAGTTGCGAAAAATGCAACTTAGCGGCCTTCCGGTAGGAATTGAACCCGCGACCCTGCGATTGCTAGTGCAGCGCTCTGACCACTGAGCTACAGAAGCCGTTGCCGAGAGCCTAGTCACGAGTTCTGTATATATGGTGGTAATGCCGGGATAAGATTCTGGGTATATTATAGGTGATATTTGGCATTTCACTCGATCAAACTACATGTTGAAAGGATTTATGGTGAAGGAAAATTTCGAGTGTTGGAATACATACATTTTAAGACCAAACCGGGACCAGTTGCGAAAAATGCAACTTAGCGGCCTTCCGGTAGGAATTGAACCCGCGACCCTGCGATTGCTAGTGCAGCGCTCTGACCACTGAGCTACGGAAGCCGTTGCCGAGAGCCTAGTCACGAGTTCTGTATATATGGTGGTAATGCCGGGATAAGATTCTGGGTATATTATAGGTAATATTTGGCATTTCACTCGATCAAACTACATGTTGAAAGGATTTATGGTGAAGGAAAATTTCGAGTGTTGGAATACATACATTTTAAGACCAAACCGGGACCAGTTGCGAAAAATGCAACTTAGCGGCCTTCCGGTAGGAATTGAACCCGCGACCCTGCGATTGCTAGTGCAGCGCTCTGACCACTGAGCTACGGAAGCCGTTGCCGAGAGCCTAGTCACGAGTTCTGTATATATGGTGGTAATGCCGGGATAAGATTCTGGGTATATTATAGGTAATATTTGGCATTTCACTCGATCAAACTACATGTTGAAAGGATTTATGGTGAAGGAAAATTTCGAGTGTTGGAATACATACATTTTAAGACCAAACCGGGACCAGTTGCGAAAAATGCAACTTAGCGGCCTTCCGGTAGGAATTGAACCCGCGACCCTGCGATTGCTAGTGCAGCGCTCTGACCACTGAGCTACGGAAGCCGTTGCCGAGAGCCTAGTCACGAGTTCTGTATATATGGTGGTAATGCCGGGATAAGATTCTGGGTATATTATAGGTAATATTTGGCATTTCACTCGATCAAACTACATGTTGAAAGGATTTATGGTGAAGGAAAATTTCGAGTGTTGGAATACATACATTTTAAGACCAAACCGGGACCAGTTGCGAAAAATGCAACTTAGCGGCCTTCCGGTAGGAATTGAACCCGCGACCCTGCGATTGCTAGTGCAGCGCTCTGACCACTGAGCTACGGAAGCCGTTGCCGAGAGCCTAGTCACGAGTTCTGTATATATGGTGGTAATGCCGGGATAAGATTCTGGGTATATTATAGGTAATATATATATATATATATATATATATATATATATATATATATATATATATATATATATATATATATATATATATATATATATATATATATATATATATATATATATATATATATATATATATATATATATATATATATATATATATATATATATATATATATATATATATATATATATATATATATATATATATATATATATATATATATATATATATATATATATATATATATATATATATATATATATATATATATATATATACAGTATAGTAAAAAAAATAGAGTGCTGCGTAGACAGTGTTTTGAATATATAGCAAAGTGAAAAGGTGGTAAACTGCCAAGAATTTAGTGACGAGATACTGACGTTTCGAGCGGAGCCCTTCATCAGAGTAAGACGAGAAGAAATAAAATAAATAGGGCTTATATATATGCCAAAAAGGTTTCACAGGTAGAAAGTAGCCAATCAAATGCATGGGAAATAAACTAACTAATAATTAATGAGATGGGAAAAGTTAAATCATTATTCATTTGCTATTTTTACAGTCGATCAATAAGCAGACTGAGGGGGTGGGAGAAATGACAGGTCCAATATTCAAGGGGATTAGGCGATAATAATAGAAACAAAGACTTGAAAAGGAATGAAAGTGCATAAGCTAATAATAAAAAGTTCCAGGCAAACTAAAATAACAAAAAAATTTTAGGAAATTAAATAAAAGAAAAACGTTCATTAAGACCAAGAGGATGTGTGGTGCCAAGTTTAAAAATGAGACGCTTCTCTTGCCGCTTGCGGTTATCGTTGCCACCGGAGATGGGAAGGATGGCACAGACTTTCATGTCAGAAACCAAATGGTTGGAGCTGTTGAAATGGCGGGCTACAGGTTTGTCACCATCATTGATCCTCACGGAACGAAGATGTTCAGCGAACCTGTCTGAAAGGCGTCGCCCAGTTTCACCGATGTAGATTTTAGGGCATTTATCGCAAGAAATGCAATAAATTATGTTGGTGGACGTGCATGAAAAAGCATGACGGATTGTGTGGTCGAATTTGGGGGCAGTAATAACTGTAGTGGGATTGAGAAAAGGGCATGTGTTACAGCGGGAACGGCCGCAAGAAAATGTTCCCGCTGGTGCTGAGGTATTTTGTTTAAGGGCACTATGTACTAAGGAGTCACGAATGTTTTTATTACGGCGAAAAGATACCAAAGGGTTGTCGGTGAAAATGGCTGACGTCTCAGGATTATTTTGTAAAATGTGAAAATTCCGATTAATAATATTTTTAACTTTAAAATTGAAAGGATGAAATGTTAGAACTAAAGGAATTTTATTGTTTGAAACTCGTTCCAAAGATGGTTCAAGGGCGTCTAAACGGAGGACGAGAAAAGCTTTCTGAACGGCGAGGTCTAAAAGGTTGGTAGGGTAACCACGTTGGACAAAAAAAGATCTCATTTCCATTGATTTGGCTTGAAAATCTTGGTCGTCGCTACATAAGCGGCGAAGACGCAAGAATTGAGAGTAAGGGATGGATTGCTTAGTCTGGTTGGGATGAGAGGATGAAAATAGAAGATAACTATGGGAGTCAGTAGGCTTGTACGAGACCGACGCTTTCAGCGAATCACCATTAATCGAAATTAAAATATCAAGGAACGACACAGAGGTCTCGCTGATTTCCCACGTGAACTTCAGAGCAGGATGAAAATCATCAACAAAGTTGATGAACTGCTCTAAAAGGACACGTGAACACGACACTGTTCCTAAACCGTCATCGATAAATCTGCCGAAAAAATCAGGCAAGGGACCCGTGTATTGTTCAAAGATCTGTTTTTCAACATAACCAACAAATAAGTTAGCATAGCTTGGACCCATTTTGGTGCCCATCGCAACACCACTTATTTGTTGATAATGTTCACCATCAAACGAAAAATTGTTAAGGGTATAAGCACTAGTTCTGCTAAGCGGAGTAACGTGGTTGTGGAGGGTGCTAAATTAGTGCGCTGATCAAAGAAAAACTTCAGAGCTTCAAGGCCATCACAATGGGGAATGACGGTGTATAAGGACTTGACGTCCATCGCCGTGAAAATAAATTTATCGGAACTACTGAAACGTTACTGGTCGAAAATTTGCAAGGCATGTTTAGTATCTTTGATATAAGAAGGCAACTTCTTAACCAAAGGAGACATAACGTTGTCTAGAAAACTGCAGGAAATGAGTTTGGTGGGGCAACTACAAGATAAAACAATCGGCATGCCAGGATTGTTAGGTTTATGAATTTTAGGTAGGAAATATATGACAGGCGTTCTAGGCAGGCAATTCGCCGGCTTGGATGAAATTATTTATGGTAGTTTTGACGGATTTTTGGTGAGATTGAGTGGGATCGGAATTCAACTTAGTATAAAAGATGATGTCGCTGAGTTGACGAAGAGCCTCTTGTCGATACAAGTCCGCTCTCCAGACAACTACAGCGCCACCTTTGTCCGCAGGTTTTATGACAACGTCATTTCGGCATCGTAATGAATTCAAAGCTAGAAGCTCTTCTTTGTTAAGGTTATGAACTTGTTTTCTGCGCGGAGGGTGCAATTTATCAATGTCATGGCGGCATTGTCTTACGAAAAGATCAAGGGAAGAAAAATCGCCTTCGGATAATATATATATATAATATATATATATATTATATATATATATATATATATATAATTCGATGGTTTGTGTACGCTGTTGCGAAAGATAGCAGAGCGTGATACTATATTGTAAGAAATCAAAGACAAGACATGCTTTTCTGTAACTCTGAGTTTCACGCTGATGCGATCTTCAGACAGACTTTATTACAATGTAAATATACCGTAGGCGAGTCTTATTTATAGTGACAGGGATAATGTATGCGGGTCATGACAGGATGATTTACGCGAATTGTCATGACCCGCATACATTATCCCTGTCACTATAAATAAGACTCACCTACGGTATATTTACATTGTAATAAAGTCTGTCTGAAGATCGCATCAGCGTGAAACTCAGAGTTACAGAAAAGCATCCTATAATATACCCAGAATCTTGTCCCGGCATTACCACCACCATATATACAGAACTCGTGACTAGGCTCTCGGCAACGGCTTCCGTAGCTCAGTGGTCAGAGCACTGCACTAGCATCATAGGGTCGCGGGTTCAATTCCAGCCGGAAGGCCTTGAAGTTGCATTTTTCGCAATATAGCATTTTTCGCATATAGGTAGATCTGAGTCGTCTATATATCATGTAGGTATCGTAATACATATTAGAAATGTGGTAAACATAATTCTGTTGGTATACTATTTACATGAATTCTATATCGGAACCATCGCTTGAATCTGCCGAATTCCGCACTATAGGTTTTGTCCACTGAAAGTATTAAGATCGTTTAATTACTCGGCTTGTACCTTGTTGTTTACACGGCAATCGATTCAATGATCGTTCGATTTGTGTATCCTTTAAGGGTTCTACCTTACTACATTGCTTTATAATGATTGCTTCTGAGAGTTTTGTACTAGTTCAGTGCATTTTTTAAGGCATTATGCATGACTACTGGGGCAAAGTATGTAAGGGGGCCCTTTTCCCTATGCAATGCCAATTTACTGAATTTTGTGTACAGTACTGTACACTAAAGACCATTCTTTCTAACTTGATTTAAACACGATAAAACAAAGGGATTATTGTAGGGAAGACAGACAGCTGAAAGCCTGAAACCTTTATTAATGATGAAAAGGGCCCAGTCTACTGGGGCAAAAACCAAAAATTTTGCTTCACAACTGGGGCAAGCAAAGGGCCTGCTGGGGTAAATGCCGCAGTAGTTATAACATTAAAAATGCCCTGTACTAGTTTAAACAAACACTTAATATGCACACGCTGTTCCGCAGGTTTTCTAGATGTGCGAAGGCTATACCAATTGCAGTAATCAACCTGCACGTTCTACTCTGATCACGTTCTACTCTGATGAAGGGATCCGCTCGAAAAATCTCGCGGTTCACCTTCTCGCTTTCCTATATCCAAAACACTGGCTATGCAGCACTTAATTTATACTTGTTACAGCCTATGTCTATACTATATATGTTTATAACACAGACATCCACCTTATATGAACATGTATTCTGCAATCTGATTGTTTTTGTGTCTACTGCGCGCATGCGTAGTAACGTACTTTATTGGCCTGTGACGTAAGTTAGGTGACGAAAGTTGGCATAAAACGTTTGCTTTTGTCCACGTGGTCGAACGCTATGTTCCCTAATATTGCAGGCTAAATGACTGTCTAAAAACTGACTATTGTTGGACTTAAGAAAAATTTCGACTTAAAATTTCACATTCACTGCAGCAGTGTATATATTAACACATACACATTCAGTGGAAGGAACGTTGCAACTCGCAGATCCTGAAGAGTTTGAAGATACTGAACAGACTTTGTAATTCCCTAGCGTTTCGCTTAGTAAAGTGGAATCCTCGTAAAGCTAAATTTCCCGAAGTAAAGATAATTTATCTAAAGAAGAAAGGCTGGCTATATGAATACATTACTGCAAGGCTCTAAGGTGATTAGGTTCCAATTAGATAAAGGTCGAGGTTTGTTGTCTTAGAACGTGAGCTTTATGAGAGTAAAGGTGTATTACTTGTTTGCTTCAGTTTGAAAAACAAACAAGTAGGAAACTTGCCCATGAGCCTCGTTTCTGTGCTGGCTGGCTTGTACGTTCGCTGTGGAGGCTCACAAGGCCTGGTAGAGTCCAAAGCTAGAGACACAACCTTGTTCGATAGTACGACGGCATGCAAGAAACAGGACTAGCGTTTTCTCTGCACCCACCTCAACGCCTCACTGTTCAGATACATGTATGTTGGAGGCCCTATTCGAATAGCAGCTACAGTACCCTCTCCTAAGCTAGGTATCCACTTCTTGGTCTCCCAGATGGATACGTTACATCTGGGATCTTGTATGCGGAGGGGCAGTTACTTTTCCTGTTTGCTTTTCCGGCCACAATGTCAACGTTTACACGAGAGCAAAGGTATACTGATTCACAGTGAATCCGCGTACTTTCGTAGCCGCTCGTTTTCTGTATATAGAAGAATTACGATAATAAAATAACATGTATGCTACGCAGGCTCTGGTTGGTCAATACCTGTGTTTGGATCAAGCCATCCAGACACGGAAATTTCTCGCCAAACATTTCCTTAAGTTTTGCTGCTCGTTCTCTTATTATTTTACAAAAGAATATTTAGACATAGTTTGACGCTACTTTGACTTTAACTTAAAGTTACTGTCCATGACCCAACGTTTCGACACTCCAATCGTTGTAAAGTTAGGATCTTATACCCTCATAGAACCGAAGATGACGTTATCTATATTAACAAGATGCAAATAAGCTTCTGGTAATAAACCACCGTCATCGTGATTCAATGGGGCGTGGGCGTTATTGATATGCCAAGCCTCCAGACAACGTCTCTGATAGTACCGCGGATTAGTGGTAATAATTTTGGAATTTTCCCACGCAATCTCATGGTAGGTTACGCACGCGTGCGTGCTCCGACAAAGCAGAATTTTCCTTTTTGAAAAGAAAACAGCCTTTTGATGTTCTTTCAGACGCGTACGATACTGACGTTTACTCTGACCGATGTACTCCAGATCACAGTCATTGCACGGAATGGAATAAATAGCGTCTTTCCTCTGTTCTTTCGCAATACGATCCTTAGGTTTTGCAAAAATATGAACCAACGTCAAGAAAGGTTTTTGAACAACTTTTACTTTGAAACTACCTAAGATTCTTTTTATTGGTTCCGTAATCCCTTGAATACACGGAACAACCGCAAAACCCATCACCGAAGTTTCGTTCTCAGAGTTTGTACGTGGTGGAGTATAACTGCAAGTTTCAAACTGTTTTTAGAAAATCATTAGGATAGTTATTTGCCTTTAAAGCGTCGAATACATGTTTTCGCTCATTTTTCCTTGAATCGGAACTTGATAGTAAGTGCCGTCATACACAAAACTAGTTGTGTTTAGACAAAAAGTGAAGAGTTCTATTAGATCCTCAACAGGCAACGATGTTCTTTCATCTAAAGTAACATCCTGTCTTTGTCTATTGTCGGCAATTGCGATAGCAAGATCAACTGGTATTTTGAAAAAAAATCGTTTTTAAAAATTACTCTTAATAAAATCCGCAAATTCAAGGGAATTTTTGACTGTGTTCTCCGATTTCCCAACAATTGGTGACAAAACCTGTGCCAAATGTCCCGATATACCATAAGTCTGACAATTAATGAATGAGACAATAGGTCTCAAAGGAATTCCCGTTTTGTGAATTTTTGGTAAGCCGTAAAATCGTGGAGATAGCCATCACTGCTATATATATACAGTAACCTTCTATATGTAAACTCGCCGATCTTATACCACCTTTTTTCAAATCAAGTAAGTGTAACATTTTGTTTAACTTTCTTTGAAATTTACTTGTCGGATCGGATGGCAGAATAGAATAGGTGTTTCTATCATTAAGCAACAATAAGGCTTTCTCGTGATTTTGGCTTTTGTCCATAACCACAACACAATTATCCTTATCTGCGGATAGAACAAGCCTATCTGGATCTTTCTTAAGCGCTATCAGAGCTTTGAAAATGTTACTGTCTATATATTTTAAAGGTGGCTAAAGAATGCTACTGACCTCCGTCCTTACGAAACGTTTTTGATCGTCAGCTAGTTGCATCTTGTTAATAGATAACGTCATCTTCGGTTCTATGAGGGTATAAATAGGGATCCTAACTTTACAACGATCACCCCTGATGAAGACACTAGATTGGAGTGTCGAAACGTTGGGTCATGGACAATAACTTTTAAGTTGCGTACAAAAAACTTTTTAAAGCCAGAGTAGCGTCAAACTATATGTCTGATTTATCACCTGGTTGCATTGGGAAATTATTTGTTAATTTAATTTTTATTTGGACAAATACATTCTCCTCTACCATTTCACTATATAGGCAGCATTATAATGGTCGTCTCAACTTTATTTTTCAACTAATTTTATTTAAGACAATAATGATTCTTGTTAGGATATGCCCATGATAGGCCCCATATTCACAATTTTTTCTAAACAACAGATTTTTTACAATGCCATCCTGGTGGCTGTTTGGTTCATTGAGTAGTTGGTTGGTTGGTTAGATGGCTGTTTGGTTCATTGGGTAGTTGGTTGGTTAGATGGCTGTTTGGTTCATTGAGTAGTTGGTTGGTTGGTTAGATGACTGTTTGTTTCATTGGTTGGTTGGTTAGATGGCTGTTTGGTTCATTGAGTAGTTCTTTGGTTGGTTGGTTGGTTGGTTAGATGGCTGTTTTGTTCATTGAGTTGTTGGTTGGTTGGTTAGATGGCTGTTTGGTTCGTTAGATGGCTGTTTGGTTCATTGAGTAGTTGGTTAGGTTCATTGGTAATTATTTTGGTGGGCCAGTTGGCCGTTAGTATTTGGCTGAGAGTGGATAATCAATTTTGTATGTTTCTGTTTCTGTAGTGTCTAATGTAACCGTTGACAATAATAAAGCTTCAGGAGAAAATGGTTCAAGTCTCATTCTACGATGTAACGTGACAGGAAACGACACATTTGGTGGATGGAAATCCCCTGCTGGCATTATTGTCAATACTAGTTTAGTTTTGAAATATAAGCAAAATGGGAATAATCTTAAAATCCTTAAATTGGCGTCAAATGATACTGGAACTTGGACGTGTTTATCTAAAGGAGGAAACAGTGACACAGTTACAGTTACTCTATTAGGTATGTCTTGATACTGTGTTTTGATGTGATTAATTATTAACAAGTAACGTGATTAATTGCGATGTCTTTAATCCCTTACTATAACGCATGCAGTTTGTTAGACTACGGTTGTTAGACATTTTATTAATTTAATCTCATAAATGAGGCTCGTCGACCAAAACCAACATTTTCGGAAAGGATCGATAATTCTAGAAGGGACGACTCAAAAAGGACCTTCCCACTTTCAAGAACTAGTCTAATTCTAACACTAACCCTAAAATTGATCCTACCTTAGCTAACCCTTATCTAACTAAAAATCAAGACCGAACAAAAACAGAAAGGTCCCTATTAGCCATTTCAGCTGGGGGGACACATTTGCGTGCCTGCCTGCGAGAAAGTTTTTGGATGCGGAAATAGACATTATTCAAACATGCCTGTCATAAGTATAAAACGAAGGCTTAGACGGTTGCATTTTGCCAAACGTTTGCATTCATACGTATACTATTAAGTAACACGCCTATTAATATTCTTTTTTCAGTTCAACCTACCAGCGGAACTCCAACACCGACTAAAGTAGCAGGTAGGTTTTTAAAATACGTTATATAATTAGCGAGTGTAATACGAAAATAGCGTTTGTTTATTTATTTATTTATGAGTACATGAAAACAACAAAATAATGGTATAAAAACAAACTCTTGAAAACAAACTCATTTTAGGTGTTACATATACTTAATAAGCAATTTTAACGTTTATCATTTAGCTACCAGTGGCAATACTACTTTACCAACGATTAAAGCAACAACATGTAAGTGAAGCTCATTCGCTAATAAAGTTCATTCTCCAATAAAGTTCATTCTCTAATAAAGTTCATTCACCAATAAAGTCCATTCTCTAATAAAGTTTATTCTCTAATAAAGATAATTTTCTAATAAAGTTCATTCTCCAATCCAGTTCAATCTCTAATAAAGTTCATTCTCTAATAAAGTTCATTCTCTAATAATGTTCATTCCCTAATAATGATAATTCTCCAATAAAGATCATTTTCTAATAAAGTTCATTCTCTAACGAAGTTCATTCTCTAATAAAGATCATTTTCTAATAAAGTTCATTCTCTAATAAAGTTCATTCTCTAATAAAGTTTATTTTCTAATAAAGTTTATTCCCTAATAAAGTTTATTCCCTAATAAAGTTCATTCTCTAATAAAGTTCATTCTCTAATAAAGTTTATTTTCTAATAAAGTTTATTCCCTAATAAAGTTTATTCCCTAATAAAGTTCATTCTCTAATATAGTTCATTTTCTAATAAAGTTCAATCTCCAATAAAGTTCATTCTCTAATAAAGTTCATTCTCTAATAAAGTTCATTCTCTAATAACGTTCATTCTCTAATATAGTTCATTCTCTAATAAAGAATCAAGTTCATTCTCTAATAAAGTTTATTCTCTAATGAAGTTCATTCTCTAATAAAGTTCATTCTCTATTAAAGATCGTTCTCCAATAAAGTTCATTCTCCAATAAAGTTCATTCTCCAATAAAGTTCATTGCATAATAAAGTCTAGCCTGCGTGCAGACCGTAGAATTATAATAAAGTCCATTCTCCAATAAAGTTAATTCTCCAATGAAATTCATTATCTAATAAAGTTAATTCTTCAATAAATTTAATTCTCCGATTTAGTTAATTCTCTAATAAAGCTCATTCTCTAATAAAACTCATTCTGTAATAAAGATCATTCTCTAATAACAATCATTTTCCAATAAAGTTCATTCTCTATTTCTTTATTTCTTTTCTTTTCTTTTATTTCTTTATTTATTTATGAATACATGAAAATAACAAAGTAAGATACATATTAAAACACTGGCTGGGTGGACCCACAGAGGTAGAACCTCCTATAGCTATCGTATAGCTATCGTGATATAATGGTATAAAAACAAATTCTTGAAACACATTTTTAGACATCTGAAGGTTTGACGTTATCTTGTAATTTTAGGTGTTACATGTATTTTAATAAGAAATTTTAACATTTATCATTTAGCTACCAGTGACAATACTACCTTATTATCAACGATTAAAGCAACAACATGTAAGTATATAATATGCATATATTGAACTGGTCAGTGTTTTGTTGAATAAAAGGAAAAGCCTTCTACTCGTGTAAAGCATGAGACGATAGCCAAAAAACGGCAGCTTAAGGTGGTGCTCCACAAATTTTCCATTTTTGCTTATAATTGGCTGATTTAATTGTTTTTGGTTTCAATAATAATTTTAATAACGTTTTAATGCCAACCAAGATATTGACCCCAACTGTGATTTCATAGGTCTTGCGTTAAAAAGATTATCTCATTAATTAATCGACACCTAGAAAATGAAAGGTGGTTATTGATGCAAGTCTAGAAAGCCTTCTAATAAAGTTTATTCTCTAATAAAGTTCATTCTCTAATAAAGTTCATTCTCTAATAAAGTTTATTCTGTAATAAATTTATTCTGTAATAAAGCTCATTCTCTAATAAAGTTCATTCTCTAATAAAGTTCATTCTCCGATCTAGTTAATTCTCTAATAAAGTTTATTCTCTAATAAAGTTCATTCTCTAATAAAGTTCATTCTCAAATAAAGTTCATTCTCTAATAAAGTTCATTCTCTAATAAAGTTCATTCTCTAATAAAGTTCATTCTCTAATAAAGTTCATTCTCTAATAAAGTTTATTCTCTAATAAAGTTTATTCTGTAATACAGTTTATTCTGTAATAAAACTCATTCTCTAATAAAGTTCATTCTCTAATAAAGTTCATTCTCTAATAAAGTTCATTCTCTAATAAAGTTCATTCTCTAATAAAGTTCATTCTCTAATAAAGTTCATTCTCTAATAAAGTTTATTCTTTAATAAAGTTCATTCTCTAATAAAGTTCATTCTCTAATAAAGTTCATTCTCTAATAAAATTTATTTATTTTCTAGTAAAGTTCATTCTCTAATAAAGTTCATTGTCTAATAAAGTTCATTCTCTAATAAAGTTAATTTTCTAATAAAGTTTATTCTGTAATATAGTTTATTCTCTAATAAAGTTCATTCTCTAATAAAGTTTATTCTGTAATAAAGTTTATTCTCCAATAAAGTTAATTCTCTAATAAAGTAAATCTAATAAAGTTTATTCTTTAATAAAGTTCATTCTCTAATAAAGTTCATTCTCTAATAAAGTTCATTCTCTAATAAAATTTATTCTCTAATAAAGTTCATTCTCTAATAAAGTTCATTCTCTAATCAAGTTCATTCTCTAATAAAGTTCATTCTCTAATGAAGTTTATTTTCTAGTAAAGTTTATTCTCTAATAAAGTTCATTCTCTAATAAAGTTTATTCTTTAATAAAGTTCATTCTCTAATAAAGTTCGTTCTCTAATAAAGTTCATTCTCTAATAAAATTTATTCTCTAATAACGTTCATTCTCTAATAAAGTTCATTCTCTAATAGAGTTCATTCTCTAATAAAGTTCATTCTGTAATAAAGTTGTTTCTTCTATGAAATTTTTTCTCCAACAAAGTTAATTCTTCAATAAAGTTAATTATCCGATCTAGTTAATTCTCTGATAAAGTTCATTCTCTAATAAAGTTCATTCTCTAATAATGTTCATTCTCTAATAAAGTTCATTCTCTAATAAAGCTCATTCTCTAATAAAGTTTATTCTGTAATAAAGTTTATTCTCCAATAAAGTTCATTTTCTAATAAAGTTTATTCTCTAATAAACATCATTCTCTAATAAAGTTCATTCTCTAATAAAGCTCATTCTCTAATAAAGTTCATGCTCTAATAAAGCTCCTTCTCCAATAAAGTTTATTCTCCAATAAAGTTCATTCTCTAATAAAGTTTATTCTCTAATAAACATCATTCTCTAATAAAGTTCATTCTCCAGTAAAGTTTATTCTCTAATAAAAATCGTTCTCTAATAAAGTTTATTCTCTAATAAACATCATTCTCCAATAAAGTTCTTTCTCTATTGTCTAGTAAAGTTTATTCTCTAACAAAGATCATTCTCTAGTAAAGTTCATTTTCTAGTAAGTTTATTCTCTAATAAAGTTCATTGTCTAATCAAGTTCATTCTCTAATCAAGTTCATTCTCTAATCAAGTTCATTCTGTAATAAAGTTTATTCTCTAATAAAGTTTATTCTCTAATAAAGTTTATTCTCTAATAAAGTTCATTCTCTAATAAAGTTCATTCTCTAATAAAGTTTATTCTGTAATAAATTTATTCTGTAATAAAGCTCATTCTCTAATAAAGTTCATTCTCTAATAAAGTTCATTCTCCGATCTAGTTAATTCTCTAATAAAGTTTATTCTCTAATAAAGTTCATTCTCTAATAAAGTTCATTCTCTAATAAAGTTCATTCTCTAATAAAGTTCATTCTCAAATAAAGTTCATTCTCTAATAAAGTTCATTCTCTAATAAAGTTCATTCTCTAATAAAGTTCGTTCTCTAATAAAGTTTATTCTCTAATAAAGTTTATTCTCTAATAAAGTTTATTCTGTAATACAGTTTATTCTGTAATAAAGTTCATTCTCTAATAAAGTTCATTCTCTAATAAAGTTCATTCTCTAATAAAGTTTATTCTTTAATAAAGTTCATTCTCTAATAAAGTTCATTCTCTAATAAAGTTCATTCTCTAATAAAATTTATTTATTCTCTAATAAAGTTCATTCTCTAATAAAGTTCATTCTCTAATCAAGTTCATTCTCTAATAAAGTTCATTCTCTAATAAAGTTCATTCTCTAATAAAGTTTATTCTGTAATATAGTTTATTCTCTAATAAAGTTCATTCTCTAATAAAGTTTATTCTCCAATAAAGTTAATTCTCTAATAAAGTTTATTCTCTAATAAAGTTTATTCTTTAATAAAGTTCATTCTCTAATAAAGTTCATTCTCTAATAAAGTTCATTCTCTAATAAAATTTATTCTCTAATAAAGTTCATTCTGTAATAAAGTTCATTCTCTAATCAAGTTCATTCTCTAATAAAGTTCATTCTCTAATGAAGTTTATTTTCTAGTAAAGTTTATTCTCTAATAAAGTTCATTCTCTAATAAAGTTTATTCTTTAATAAAGTTCATTCTCTAATAAAGTTCGTTCTCTAATAAAGTTCGTTCTCTAATAAAGTTCATTCTCTAATAAAATTTATTCTCTAATAACGTTCATTCTCTAATAAAGTTCATTCTCTAATAGAGTTCATTCTCTAATAAAGTTCATTCTGTAATAAAGTTGTTTCTTCTATGAAATTTTTTCTCTAACAAAGTTAATTCTTCAATAAAGTTAATTATCCGATCTAGTTCATTCTCTGATAAAGTTCATTCTCTAATAAAGTTCATTCTCTAATAATGTTCATTCTCTAATAAAGTTCATTCTCTAATAAAGTTCATTCTCTAATAAAGCTCATTCTCTAATAAAGTTTATTCTGTAATAAAGTTTATTCTCCAATAAAGTTCATTTTCTAATAAAGTTTATTCTCTAATAAACATCATTCTCTAATAAAGTTCATTCTCTAATAAAGCTCATTCTCTAATAAAGTTCATGCTCTAATAAAGCTCATTCTCCAATAAAGTTTATTCTCCAATAAAGTTCATTCTCTAATAAAGTTTATTCTCTAATAAACATCATTCTCTAATAAAGTTCATTCTCCAGTAAAGTTTATTCTCTAATAAAGATCGTTCTCTAATAAAGTTTATTCTCTGATAAACATCATTCTCCAATAAAGTTCATTCTCTATTCTCTAGTAAAGTTTATTCTCTAACAAAGATCATTCTCTAGTAAAGTTCATTTTCTAGTAAGTTTATTCTCTAATAAAGTTCATTGTCTAATCAAGTTCATTCTCTAATCAAGTTCATTCTCT